>PVHY01006736.1:0-27541 GCA_004024945.1 Uropsilus gracilis
TGAACCCTCTAACCCAAATTTGGTTTTGATGCAGGGACTGATGATAACATATAAGTATCAAAAGGGTAGAGGCTGGTGAATTACATCATAAAAGTCTCTATGAAGAATAGGACAGGCCTTGCAAACTGGTCTGAAATGGCTTGAAAAGGAGTTTTATCTGTGCTTTTACTGTAGTAATGGAGTGGACAAGTTGAGAGATTTCTAACATGAGTGGGTTTTGCATGGTTTGAATATTTTCAATACCAAAAGAAAGAAAACGTAAGCTCTAGTATTACATTAACAAATGCAGTGCACAAGGAGAAGGGGAAGGTGACTTAAAGGTGTAAGCAGTCAAGTTTTAAAAAATGGAAACACATTCTTTATGGCATAACGTAAACATGTTCTTTTTCCAGTGCACTGGATGATGATGAATGAGTGGGTGTATACTGTTGATCCTCTTAATTTATGGTTGTTATATAAATATTCCTTTAAAATTAATTAATGAATATTGAACTTTGGATCCCAAAGGAAATACAGGGTTAAGCTCCTTAGAGCATCTTGTAAAGACATTTAGATTAACCCTGTTTTCTGTGTATTTCTGCTTGAAGACATTGTATCTAATATGTTATGTTTACTCACTAATGTTGAAGTCATGACCAATAGCAACATAACTCACACCTGCATGAAACTAATATACCACAGGTATTTTCTCCATAAGGCACAAGCATAGCACTCTTGCATGTAGGTACACTAGACAGAATCTCAGCACCATGCTAGGAGGCCACTTCCTAAATCAAAGAACAATTTCTGCAAAGTACAATGAAACTATTACTAAAACAATATGACACCGTACCAATGGGAGAAATTTTTGCTTGTCATATAGCTGACAAGTGCTAGTCACTAATATCTACAAAGAAGTCATATAATTTAACAACAGCAGCAAAAACAAAATAACCAAATCAAAAACTGGCTGAAATAGCTAAAATAGACACTAGTCTCCCAAGAATATATACAAATGGCCAACAGGTACATTTAAAAAAAAAAAAAAGCTCATCAAAAGTATCATTAAGGTAATGCAAATCAAACCATAGTGAGATACCATATCACATTAGAGAATGTATCATATCAAAAAGACCAGAGATGACACATGTTGATAAGAATATGAAGGGAAAGGAAGCTCGTTTTTAACATTGCCATCACTGATCATAATGTAGACTGCCTATGAAAAATAGTACGGAAGATTTTAGAATTATTAAAAACAGATCAACTATTTTATCTGACAATACTACTCCTAACCAAAGGATGCAAAATATGAATTCAAAGTGATATACATTCATAGCAGCACTATTTACCATAGCAAACTGTGGAAGCAACCCAAGTGCCCAATGACAGATGAATGAGACACGGTAGACATTGTGATGTATATACGTAATGAAAGACCAGTTAGAGAAAAGATGACACCTTGCCATTTGTGACAACATGGATGAAGTTGAACTTAATTATTTTAAGTGAAATAAAACAAAAGGAGAAATGCAAAAATTCGTTTCTGAGGGAATATAGAGGAGAAAGAAAACAAAGGCACAGACAAAACTGAATAAAAATAAACTATAAAATCTGACTGCAGAGTTGAGGTTGCCAGAGAGGAAAGGGTTATATGTAGGGAACAAAGGTAGGGAAGGGCCCAATAGAATATGATGGAAGATCATTAATGATTTGGTGGTTGGCATGATGTGCTAACATACATCTTAAGTGTGACCTACTCCTTTAAATCATACATAAAGTGTCGTAACCACTTTATATTGAAAACACTTTACCTCAATAAAAAATAATACAATAAAAAAGAGGAAAATTACCAACAAAGTGTGAAAAATGTGATACTGAGCAAATCATGAAAAGGACCTTTGCTTCCAGTATGATGGCTGAAACAAGAAAGAGAGCGCTGCCTTCTTTTGTCTTAGCTGGGAACATTTATGTTCAACAACAAATTTTTTAGCACTTTGTTCAAGTTGACAAGTAACGACAAGAAAAAATTAAAAATGCCCAAGTATTGATTTTATGGTTACAAGTACATTTTTGCAAACAGAAAAATTTGCAAATCTGGAATTCATGACAAATGAGGAAAGTAAACTGATGACTATATAATATAAACATATACCTTTAAGTTGAGTCTTTTAGAGAGGATGCTGTTATTCTCTCTTCTTAGCTTCTGTTGCTGTTTTTCTTTCACTCAAGGTGTTTAAGTAATTCGAAGTAAACAGCATGGTATGTGACACCATTGTAATAGGAAGGAAAAAGGCTTTTGAGTAATTTCCATGTAAAATTACAGAAATCATCCTGTAGGTGACTGGAATTTAACATTCATAAAATATGGTACAGATCCTGAGTGACAATTGAATGTAGCAGTTTCCAAAACACAGGTTCCAAAATGAGAAATATTGGAATTATTTTATTTCTAATTTATTTATACATAAATTTCACATCATTGTAATCCCAGGTATTTACCCTCTCCCACTATTCCCCCTCTTTCCCTCTTGCCCAAAGTTGCATGCTTCAGTTTGGTACTTAGCTTGTTTTGACTTTTCCTCAAGACTCTTGTTTATTTTTTCACTATATCCCATGTATTAGTGAAACCATTTGGTTTCTGTATTTTTTTTTTTACTTGTTTCTGCTCATATGATTTCTTCTAAGTACATCCATGTTGCCATAACAAAATGAGAAATATTGGAATTATTTCACAGATGTATGTCACCAGTAGATTTTAGAAATAGTAGAAAACATCTCCAATCTTCAACATTCTCATTTGTAAAATGGAAATAATATTAATAGCACAGTTTACTGCTATTGTGAGGATTAGCTGAGTCATTGCACAATATAAATTTGCTCAATATAAATTTGTTCATGGAGAGGTATGTTAATACAATAAGCCAGTCACCAGCAGTACCAGGTAAGTCAAGTCAGCACCTATCCAGCATTCAGTATTCTTTTAGGGAGATTGTGCTTACCTGGTTGCAGTGTTTTGGAGTCAGCAGGAAACCCAGGAATCAGGGCAGAGGAGGAAGTTTTTTCTTCCTGTACCTTTTTATTGTTCCTGATGGGACTATTTCTCAGGCTTTCCTTTCCAGTGTTCTCTGTCTCACCTACTTTTGGAGATGCTGTCAGACCCTCAGTTTTTTTCCAGGTGCACTTTCTCCCTCACTGATGCAGATACACCATGTTTGTGGATGAAGAACACCTTCCCAATTACCCACCATGTGGTGATTATGTTGTAGGCATTTCTTATATTGAAAGTGGTAACTCTCTATACGGTAACACCATATAGTAGAATACTTTATTATACCTCAATTTTTCTCCAACACAATCTTAAAATAAAAGCTGAAAAATACCAGTCATTGCAAAATTTCTCCAAAGTCATCAGAATATTTTAATTCCTAAATGCCTGATAATTTTACATTTTTTTTTGAATTTGCCTAATAGCTGATGTTCTATTCATATGATGATTTTTTACTATAACAAGAATAGGAAGATAATTTTTTCCTCTGATGTGGTCACTGAAAACAATTTTTACAGTATAGAAGACCATCTCTTGCCTTCACAACTTATTATTGATATTCTAAACTTTTTAACTTAATTGGAAGATTTGGGGGTGGCACACATTTCTTTCATATATTAGCTCACACAGACCTACTTAGTAATTTTAGTGCTGTTGCAGGTTTTTTGGCCTACAAAAGGCAAGAATTCTTACAAGTCTTATTTTGCATAATGACCATTAAAAAGAAAAAAATGTGATGCACAATAATAGTCTATGTTGCAATATAAATGTATTCCTGATATAAGAACACTTGAATTGTGACTAAGCATTGATGAGGAAACTTAGTGAACACTCTCCTTAAAATCTACACATCTAATTATTTGAAAAATTGTACAGAGAAAGAAAGATCCCCTCAAATTTTCCAATTAATCTAAAAACTTTAGATTCTCATAATAATCAATTAAAAATCACTTGTGATTACTCCCAGGTCATTTGACACAAAAAAGAATTATGATAAAGGTCAGATTTGGTGGGAAAGAGAGATTACATTACAGTGTTCTTCTGGGGAGATTGTGCTTACCTGGTTGCATTGTGCTGCATTACTTGGTTGAATTACAAAATACCTGTAAATGTATGTATGCATGTGAGTAGGTATTGTACATAAATGCTATGTATTATATAGTCTATACATATGTATATAGACTATATAATATATAGTTATAGTATATATATTCTAAATATTGCAAAACATATTGCTATATATGTATATATAAGACTTGCATTATATATATATATATATATACAAACACACATATATAACAAGTTTTGTTAAAGTTATCCATTCTCATAGCCTCTAGAACTTTTATGTATACCTAAAAGTACAAGTGCCCAAGACTTTATAGTTGATTCTACAAGTCTTATTTGGCACAAGTGGGGTCAAGTTTGAGCTACACACAAAATGAAATTAAAATGCTTAGACTTACATATGTGACCATTTTATAAACTAAAATTCCTTAGAGACTCAATTCAGTGACTTTACAATGTCCTCTTTATCAACACAAACATAAATACACACACACACACACACACCACTTTTAAACATGTAGGCTTAACTTAAGACTAAGTGTTAATCAAGTTCTTATTTTTAAACAACAGAAATTTGGTTAACTGAAGACAACAATGAATTCATCAAAAGATTTTTTGAAAAGGTGACTGAAGCTGGTTTGGAGAATAAATGGGAGTTTGGGATGGCTGTAGCAGTTTGGGATAAAGGCAAACTCATACAACAAAACCAGTATGATGTGTAAACTGCTGTTATTAAACCTGGAAACTTTGCAAATCTGGCATTTGTCGATACTTTACATTGAAAGCTGAGACTACAGTCTCTGCAAAAGTCTTGTTGCTGCTATTGATGTTATTGTCACTTGTATCAAAAAGTATACCAATGGTATATTCTACAGTTTGGTTACTATCTTTTTAGTTTGAAGTTCATAGATTACAAACATCTTAGGTCAATTACTCATGCATTTTGCACAAAGTAAGTAACTAGGTGAGCACCTGGCATTTTCAAAGCTGGCTAAAGGTATGTTTTACATTTTCTGACTACTCACATAGCAAGGAATTCACGAAATGTAAGACTGGGGTTCAGATTCTGTGTTACAAAAAAAAAAAAAAAAAAGATAATGGAGTCCTACATATAAATGTAAGTATATAGTAGTTCTGAGCATTAAGACCTGGATATTTTTGTCTCTTATTAAACAAAAAAGATAAATACAAGATAAACATAATACATAATATTTTCTGCTTTCTGCTTTTCTAGAACCTCTTCTCAAATGAAGTTGCTCATGGATAACTGAAGAATAAGGCTGGAAAAGAGGGAGTTCATATTCTGGCTAGGTTAGACACTATGTGGATTATAGTTGATTTCCCACTCCCCCCACACCAATTTGTATTTTGAATCCCCAAACTATCTTTAAAGATAGAGTTTTTAAAATGGTACCTAAATTAAAAAGAGATCTTTCATAGTGAACTTATAAGGTCCTAGTGTTGTCAAAAGAAAAAGAAATTTGGACACCAAAAATCACTAGTGATAGACATGCACAAACAAAAGAACATATGAGGCAACAACAACAACAGTAGGCAACAACAGTAGACAATAAGCCAAGAAAATTGGTCTCAGAAGAAAACAAATGTGTCAAGACCTTGACCTTAGATTTCCATAAAATTCTTAGGAATAAATTTAACCAACAAAATAATAAATACCAATTAAGGAGAAAATTAAGTCAATCGTGCCAATCCCTCGGAATGAAAAACAGAGTTCTCTTAGTCAAAGGGGAAATGTCTTCTAAAGTTCACATAGATTTCTGTTGAGGGCTGATGCTGAGAAATAAATTCAGAAAAAAAATATATATCTATATATATCTATATATATTTATGCCCATGGAACTGCAGGCTCCTGTTGCCCGGGGTACCACAGACTCAATCCCCAGCCTCAGCTTCCCAGGTAGCTGGGATTACAGGAGCACTCCACCACACACAATTTTTTTTTGGGGGGGGCTAGGTCTCGAACCGCAATCCCTGGCCCCGGCCGTGGCTTCCTAGGCTGCCACTTACAGGCATGCTCCACCATGCCTGGCCAGGAAAAATCTTGAAAATAGACTAAATTCACTAATCAGAGAACAGTAGTTCCAGACATTCATGTAAACTGTCTGAGAGTAAAATGGTATAGCATTAGGGGGTTGGCTCCCATCAGGGAACATCAGAAGCAGGATATGATGAAAGTTTTGGGATAATGAATGACTGAGGAAGATTGACCCCTGGGTGGTGACTGATTGAAGATACAGTTGATGAGGCATGGGGAAATGGTTCAAAGGAACTCCAAGGAAGAGTAGAGTCATATTTGGAGTGTTTATGCAGAATCCTTTGTTCAGTGAGGGGTGGGAGTGGTTTCTTTAGGGTAAATGCAGCAGAAAGACTGGTTGTTCTCTCAGGTTGTGGCTGGAGAATAGATATAGGTGATACTATTTGAACAATATAACATTGAAAGGCAGAATAAAAAGATGTATAAAGATTTTGGTTGGCAAAGCAAAACAGGTTCACATGGAAAACAATAAAAAGTTACCTTCACCAGTGGCAGAGATTTCATATTCCTTTGATATAAGAGATAACAACCTGAAAAAAAAATTTTTATAATGAATTCTGAGGGCAAAATCACATAGATCTCTTAATTATTCAGAAAACATGCTTTAAAAATGAAGACAATTGCTAATAAAGTTAGAATTATCCTGAGCATGAGAAAGGGGGACAAAGAAACATAGCTATTTATTAATCAAACTTAAAACAGTACTCATAGTAATGTCTGAGCTTTCCAGAAGCACCTTGAAATGAACTCACAAAAAGAAATGGGAAACAAAAGAGAGGCATTTTGAAAGATGAAGTTCAGGTACAGATGTTCCATCTTTAGTATGCTCTCCACTTTGGATCCTTAGAGATTGTTTTTCCTGACAGTTCTAGACTGGATTTAAGAATTTTAGGCGATCTGAATTAGTTTTGGAGTTTACCTAAATGTTCTTTCTAGGCCTTACTTGATCTGGAAACTTTTGATTCTCACCTTATTTCTTCCCAGAATCCTCAACACTAGAAATCCAATAAAGCCAATTTTAATCTTTTGGAACTCCATAGTTTACAAGTAAATGCTCTTTATGCTGTCCATTAACCATCTGGAGCAAAGCATAGAATTTTGACTATTTTCTTATCTATTTACTGCCTTTAAGAACTGTGTGTAAACACATGAATCTCAAGAAACACTGACAAAATATTAATGCCCTAAACATGTTTCCTGGGATTTAATATGTTGTAGGGAAAAAAATAAAAAGGTCAAAACATCTTCAAAATTACTTTAAGGTCCTAAACCTATTTCTTCAATTGTAGGAGACGCAAATTTCCTTAAATTGGGTTCACTCTGAATGTTAGCAGGAAGAGTACAGGAAATTAAAATGACCTGATTGAAGTTGACAAATAACTGCTTTATTTTTAATCTAAGAAGGTTGATAGAAAAAGAAATGGACTGAGAGTGAACAGAAACAATTTAAAGGGATAATAGGAATGGGAAAGAAATATGTCATTCAGATCCGATTCTTAGTAGGGAAAAGATATTGAAAATGTACTTGAAACATACATGAAAGAAAAGTAGCCTTAGCAAAAGTGGGGAGTGGAGAATTAAAAAGACGTTATCAGGAAATGGGGATTTTAAATCATTATTTCCCTTTTGCATTTAATGTGAAGAAAAAAGAGATCTGCCTAGGGCACAGAGCATATTTCTTAGCATAGCTGTGGAAGAAACCACTGTTTAAAAAATGACTTGAACATCCTAAGGCAAAGCAAGTATAAGTACCAAGTCCAAATAACTGTGATTCATGACTTTGAAAAGACAGGAGAATAGGAAGAACAAAGTCATGCTTTGAATTAATTGCCTCTGCCACATCTCAGATGCTGGATGGGTAGACTATCTGGTTCTTTTAAAATAGAAAATGATAACCACAAGAAAACTATTCTTAATTTGATCACGAGAAGGGAACAAGAAATTGCAGATTGGAAATGGTGCTTTTAAGTTGGGTGAGGTTAGAAGGAATCTAAAGATAATGTCAAAGAGAGAGAGAAATAAGGACCAGAAACCAATTGTGATATTGCTAAAATCACAGTTCTATAACAGGAAAAAAAACCTTCAAAATGTATTGACTCCAATTCCCTTATTTTTCAAATGTGAGAGCAGAGTTCAGGACTCTAGTCTGATTCCTTGAACCCTCAGGCCATTGCCTCTACTAAAACTATTACTTTATTTTCTTTTTATCCTGGATCCTTATAGGTAGGGATAATAAATTGCTTCATGAAAGAAGACAATTAGAAACCATCGCTGGAGGATAAGTTACCAAGCCTGCATTTCAGTTCTCTTTGCTCAACCATTCCTAGCAAAGTTAAACTTTAAAAAAGAAAAAGTTAATTAGAATTGAATATACCCCAAATTCAGCTATTTAGACATAACTGCCACATTTCAAGTGTTCAATAGTGACATATGGACAGTGGTTGCCACATTAGATAGTGCAAAGAAACTTCCTGTTGTCACAGAAAGCCATACTAGAAATTTAAAGCACTGTGCCAATGATGGGTTATGTTCTGTGAGGCTTTTGACTAAAACATAGTTAGGAATGAGGCCTCTCTTCTCCTTTTCATAGGAAAATGTTGCAAAAAAGAATTGGATATTGTGAACATTTATTTTTCCACAATTATGAAAGAGGTAACTGCTGATGTCACTTTTCTTGATCTCTTCTGCTCTTCCTTTTTTCATCTGCAAAGCTAATATCACAGCCCTATTAAAATGACCTGCCAGAAAGCTGCAAAACATCCTTATAATTATAAAGATGATGATGGTGATGATGATGATGACGATGATGATGATGAGATGGTAATGATCAAGTGGATATCATGTTTTAAAACTCTCAGAATTGCTTTTATTTCTACTTTCAAAAATATCTGCCATACTTGGAGCTTGTTTTTGAAGTCCTACTGCTTTTCTAGTCTTTAGTAATGTCAGGATAAATAAGCAATGATACAGCCCTTGTACATTGATTTTTCCCACTAAAATATATAAACTAATATTTAGATTAAGGATAAGGGCCACACGGAATTAGAAATTAAGATCTAACTGGAAATTCTAGAGTTGACACATTAGGTAAATTAAACTTGAAAGGATTCTGATATCACAGTGCCATATTAATGACATATTTATTTCTCAAACCAGCAATTATTATTAGGTAAAAGCACAGACAGAGATGCTCACTTTTACCCATGCGGGTAATTGGCTAACTGTATTGCCAATTACCTGCAAAATACTGGAATAGTGAACACTTGATCCAAAACATTTGGAAGCTACTGGACTCTGGAAAATTGGCTGATAGGCGGCTCTTTGCTAAAACTACAATCAGGTACTTTAAAAGGTTCTTTTTCTTCTTTTTTCACTCATCTATCTGATATATGCCATCTGTCAGATCGTGCTGGGTTGCCTCTGTCAGCCTTCCACTCATGTTGAAAGAGAAACAAAGCTTTTGAGGGTTTTTATTTCTCATGAGTCTCCCCTCAAAAATTCAGGGGGTTTCTTACTGGGTCAATGTTTCTTTGTATAGAATTGAGGAGCTAGTGTCTAGCCACAGGACTAGTGACTGCCCTAGGCTAACCAATACATATGACTTCTCACATACATACCCTATACCATCATGGGTCTGCTTGAGGAGTGGTCTGTATTAGCACTTCTCAAATTTTGTTACACATAGGAATTGCCCAGGGACTTTGCTAAAGGACAGATTCTGACTTACTAGGTCTAGGGTGGGACCTCAGATTCTGTATTTCTAACTGTATCCCAGATGACATTAGAGCTATACAGTGGCTACATTTAACAGTAAGCATGGTGGATGCTGGAACAAATTTATTTGGAGTGATTCCACCAAAAGTTTATAACAAAAACAAAAGAAATAATAACCATATGATTTTAAAGCTATTTATGATGATTTCGCATGTGCTTTCTTAGTTAGACAATACAACACTGAGAAGTATGCCAAAATTTGCAGCTATTTATTGCTATGTAACATACTGACTTACAATTCAGTGACTTAAAATAATGACAACATTTACTTCATTCACAGACTAAAATTTGAGGAGGGTTCAGAGGGCACAGTTTGTCTATGCTCCAGAAAGCATTGCTGACGCAGTTAAAATTCTGGGGACTGGAAGTTATATTAAAGGCCATTAGACCATTTGTCTAATGGGTGATGTTAGAAATAGCTGTCAACCCAGCTGGCACTATGGCCAGACTACCTACACAAGGTCTTTCCAGTTTGTTGCTTGATTTCTCCACAGCATATTAGCTGGATTCCAAGGCTAAGTATATCAGCAGATCCTGGTGACAGTTGAACAATATCAGTTAGCCAGAATTTACATAAGGTCATTTGTGCCATAGTTACACATCTGGTTTTATTCAACAGAGAGAAATGTAGACCACCCTCCTTGATAAAAGAAAGTTATCACCTCATTTTAAACAGAATATACTGGTTGGTTACATCGGGAAATGCAGCAGTCTGGCTTTGGATTACCTGCTTAACATTGATTATCTTTGCTTTTTGTCTGTCCTTCATAATAGACTATAGGGTTGTCAAGAGTTGAGTCTATATTATCATCATTTTTTTTTTGTTCTTGGTTGCTAGAAAAGAAAATTTAAGTTATTCATCACTCATGCAATAAGCATTTTATATTAATGATATAAAAAGATGCAATGGAGTTCTCCTTTCAAAAAGTTCAATGTGATGGAAAGGTAGGAAGTATACAAGTGACTCCATTACAATGTGATAAATGCTGCAAAATGGTGCCTAGAGAGCTATGTAGCATGTGGAGGGAGAAAATAATTTTTACTTCCTTTAGTAGACCTATGAATCTATGACCTAACTAATATGAGACATGGAAACAAAATTAAATGTGTCAAAACTCATTTCGTAATTTATCATTTTCTTTCATCTCTTAATTCATTTTGTTATTATTTATAATTACAGTAACTCAATGAAACCCCAAAACTTCAAGAAAAGTAGGATGGAAAAAAGGGGGACTGTATAATGAATTTTCTCTATAATTTTTGGTAGATTACACCATTTTTAACTAAGAAATAGTATTATAATTTTATAGTCTTTTTAGAAGAGATATTAATTTAATCATCATTTGAATATCATTAAAATATGGAAGAAATTATAAGCATTAAAAAACTTTTTTCCATAAGAAACATTTTTTTTTATTTCAGATGACTTAATTTTACTATGTATACGAGACTTATGTATACTTACAGAACATTTGTTTTGACAAATAGTGTGGTGCCATCAGAGAGGCTCCAGTACAGTGGTCTTCCAGCAAAAGACTACAGTGGTTTAGGAGTTTTTGCCATTCTTTGGTACTTTCACTATTTTAGGATTTTAATACTGTTTTTCTCCATGAGTATTATTAAAAAACAACATAGCATACGTGTGTATGTATGTCTGTGTCTACACATTTCTGTTTTTCAATGACCTTGACTAATTTTTTTTTGTCATTTTCCTTAGAAGAAAAAGAAAAAGTATTCCTTACAACACAAAACTTAAACTTTAGGTCTATTGGTATAATTAAGGTTCTTAATTATGACAAGCTATAAATAATGTTCATATGAACCAGAAGAGATAAGAAAAACTTCATATATGTGTTATTTAATACAGACTTGCTAAGTAAGCCACCTTTTTCCCTCCCCTAGATAGAATTTCTGGCTTGGTTTACCACAATACCTTAGAAAGAGAGATAATTATATAGTTTTCTATTATTAAGCATACAAAAGCAAACTTCAGAACCTGTATGCTTTCTCAATTTACTAGGTTCTATTTACTGAGTGAACTAACTAATCAGCTTTGGCTAAGAATGACCTAGGTATTTATTAACTATTAACCAGTGAACACTTCAAAATTGGTAAAAAATATTGTATTGGCAAAGTATTGGCAAAAGAAACCCCAAGAAACTGCCCATGTCAAATGTAATAACACTGATGTGTGAAATAGCTTTCTATAAACAATGCATATTGCTAATTACATGATTTCTAGTTTAAGGTTTTTGTTCATGTCCATATGGAAAACCTTAATTTAGGCACTATGTAGTTTGACTATCAGAATAACACTGACAGATGCTGGAAAGTAAAACTTTTTATAGGCAAAGATATAATGGAAGTGTGAAATACGTGATAGTTTTCATCACCAAATAAGACTGTACAAGCATCACTGCTTAAAAATGTCAAGTTTTGTAAGCTCAATATAGCATTCTTGGGGGGCCGTGCATGACCTGATCGATGCGAGCCTGCAACTGCCATCATGCCTCTGGTTGGCAGCTGCACCCATTGCACACCCACAAAGCACCCTCTGCCATCAAGTTGGCTGATAAGAGGGCTTCGGGGGGTGACCCGGGAGACCTGGACCGGACCAACGCATGGACAAGATAAGATCCACACAGGGTCAGGGAAAATGGTGTGTGTGTGTGTGTGTGTGTGTGTGTGTGAGTGAGTGTGAGAGAGAGAGAGAGTGAGTGGTCTTTCCATTTCACTCTCACTCCTCTTAGTCCTCAGGAGGAATAAGAAAAACAAACATTGCAAACAGCAACATAGAACGTGTGAGGGACCAGATAAGGATCCTGCCAATACAACTGGACAGGACACAGGAGAACATTGTAGAACATAATGGACTGGAGAGACAACCATGATTAAGACCTATCACAGAAGTGCACCTACAAACTCGTCAGGAATGGATGAACCAGGATCCCATTTCGGGCTATGCCACTCAAGGAAACAAGGAGAGGAAATCATACCATGGGAGAGGACATACCATGTGTTGGCTCCACAACAAATCTGCAAAGGGAGAGAGTGAAGATGATCCACAAAGGCCATGGGTGGATGCCTACCCTCTCTGAGAAACTTCATTACAGAAAATGACTGCGAGCAAGACCTCCCAAGCCAGAAGGCAGAGCTATGTATGGAGTGAAGAGGCAACGGATATACGGGGAGAATAGACTGGAACAGGCAGCCAGCAATGAGAAGACATAGCTAAATCTCAAATGAACATAATGCAAAGCTAAGACTACAATTCTTCACACACAGAATGCTGTGTACCAGGAACACAGTCCCTCACCTGTCACATAGACACAACCACAGAAAAGAAAGAGAGACCTATGGACTGAACATAAATCATCAAGAGAGGAGTCTGAGTGAATGGATGGGTCATCAGGGGGTGGGTTGGGGGGGTGGGGAAAGCATCCCAGCAACCATTTATCTATGTAAGAAATTAAAAAATAAGAAATGAATAATAATAAAAATAGCAGTCTTAGCTGTTTAGTGACTTAATTTTCTAAAGACAAAAATCAAATTCCCCATCAGCACATGGGTTTGAAGTACCTGTTCATTTGAAAATAACATATCATGTTTTTCCCTTGTTTTTCCCAAATGTTACAAGTACAAAAACAAACCTGAATCAAGTAGGATTGTTCAGTTAGTTATTTTTGTATCCTCTGTCACAGATTGACCATTGGCAATTTTATTCCTTACCTGGATATTCTAGCTGACTAAAGCTGAGAAATGACTGCCATCTCTTTGTTTCAAAATGTAGTGAAAATAAAAACAAATGTGATTTTACTTTGTAGATGCTTGTATGTTCAATGTATTTGACAAATTTGTTAACAAAATTTCTTCCAAGTTTTACAAAAAAATAATTTCATATATTTATATCTAGTAAAAGGGGAGAATGTACTCAATCATTTGGTAGAAACTTTTAAATATTCTGGAGTAAATGCTAATAAATCCAGAATATGGTATGCTCTTCTAGGGTCACTGATTTTAGGGATTTTTTTCATAAGGAGTGAAGGAAGTAAAAGAACTGAAGCAAGAATAGGCACAGTAGGAATATAAATCACCTGTTCCCAACTCATAGTGTTGGCTTTTACTGAGCCCTACTGTGTATGTGTGTGTACCAGAGTCATTAGATGATGAAGCCCCACTGAAGATGCCTCAAGTTTACAGCCAGTTTATGTCAGGTATGTCAGCTTGCATGATTATTTGGTTTCCCAAGGGCACAAGTTTTTTCCAGAACCAACTGGAACAACAGGAAAGATGAACATGAAAGTTACTATTTGTTGGACATGTTCATACACATTTTATGCATATCAATTTCTTTCATCATAGTTAACTATGGAATAAATACTGTTTATTTTTCAGAGAGGAAATGTTGCACAAACCTTTCTAAGTATGGTCACACAGCCAGTAAGAGCGAGGTATAGGATTCAACCAAATTCAACTCCAAGAACTGCACTTTTAATACCTGCCTATACTATGATGTACCTAAATTCTGAATCAGGAGTGACTTCTTGAAAGCAATGTATTATTTAAAGAAGTCAAAACTTTACTACAAAATCCTCAAGGACATTCCTTTGATTGTCTTTTTAGGTTCTGCCCCAGTTAGTAGTGTTTCCTCTCTACTGCAGTCACTTTGAGATGAACCACAAGGTCCAAATGATATTAAATTCTAAATATCTGGGTTCATTATGATCTCCCATGTAACTCTTAAAATTTGCAAACTATTAATACTAAATAACATTTATCAAAATCACACTGCTCTGTAAGTTCTCTTTACAAATATTTTCCTTAGATTATTTTAATGTTCATAATTTCTCTATCCTAATTTGTATTACCATCCAATTATCTTGACTGAAATAACTGTAGTCTGCTATTTTGTCTTATTTCTCTGCTACTGAACTTAGAAGAAAGTGCAAGTTTCTTTGTCAAAGGGAGATATTCTATCCCACAGTTTTTAAAAAGTTTAAGGTACTGCTCTTTAATTAACATCAAGATCAATGACTAATAAATGTATCATATTAAAATTACCCTCCTCAAATCTTGGATATTGTGTTTAGAAAGATTACCATTATTGCTCTAATTTTTGTCCCTCTGTCTTAAACTTATAACGTATAACATATATATAACATATATAACATATATGTACATATATATAAGTATATACTTACATATACTTATAACTCCCATAAGGAGGACAAAAAGAGGAGATTTCCTTTACCTTATGCCAGCTACTTAAGGCCTTCTCCCACAGGACCCAGAACAAACTTAACTTTTTGAATTCTGAGAATATGACCTGACCTTCCAAAATATTTTCAAGTAGTTTAACTTTTTGATTTCATTTTATTTGATAACTTTGATCATTTTAGTTTCAGTAAGAGGAAATTATCCTAGCAGGGCTTTTCTGCCATATGTGCCTATCAGTTCATCACTCACAGGTCAGACAAAATTTAAATACTTCTCCCATTCTCAGTCCTGTTTTGGTTGTTGACTCAGTCCCAGCCAGGATTTCACACTCTCAAGGACCAAACTATGAAACAGTTCATTGAAAAAGCTAGTTATAGAAATAGTAAAGCAATCTTTGTGTGTTTTTCCTACTGTATTTTGAATTACTTGAAAGTGGAACCATGTCCAAATCCCTCTGAAATTTTCTAGTTTCAGACGTGTTAGAATACAGTAGGAACTCAGTTAATGTTTATTAAATTAAGAAATTCAGTAGACAAAAATCTATACCTTCATCAGTTTATCAGTAATTATAGAGGTGCTGATTTTAGTCAATGTTGATGTCGTCTGTGGAGAACACCAAAATCTTCCAGAGGGCAGCTTCCCATGTGTCAAACTGTCAGTCATGTTTGAGATGACACAAAGATTGTGCTATTTGGCAGTTTTAGTCTAAATCCTATGATTTTGCATCTCAGAATTTTGGTTTGCAATTACTTTGAATCACACAAACAGAATTTGAGGGTTAAAGATAAACATATAACTTTTTTTAGTACAGTATCTTCTATTTTTTGTGGTTCTGTTCTATAATCTTTTCAGACAGGGAAAAAGGAGACAAATGATCCTGCCTCACTGTATATTAATCTTATAACTAAGTTGATGTTAAACCCTGGGGTGAAATTTATTTTTCCAAGATAAATTATTAATGTCATAATTTATAGATCTACTATTTAATAGACAACCATATGTGCTAGTTGCTTGAAGGAAAGATGGGGGAGGTACAAATGTTAAAAACACAAAACTGCCTCTTTTTACTACCTGCAAGGAGTTTCACTTCAGTAAGTGGTTGAATATGAGTTTCTAGCTCTCACTACTAGATTCATAGTCATAAATATTGAATTTAATTTTTCTTAGGAGGCAAAAATATAACTATGTTAAGGTGGAATATTTGTGAACTCACATAGTCTACAAATAATCAATAGGAAATGAATGGCAGAGTTATCATTGCATGTATTACATCAGCACCCTATTCTAGAACCTCTTTCTTGGAAATTGTAAAGTTCAGACTAAGGTTCTGAATTCTTATATTTTTTAGTACAGATTTACTAGAATAATAAAATACAAGCTGTTAGCTAATGTGATTTGATGTCCATATGAAATAGCCACTTAGTCTTACTAAATATATCCTACTTGCTTAAATAAGTCCTATTTTCAACAGACCACTTTCTTCAATGATGTGTGCAATCCCATTTCACTTATTCCAATTTTGATGTAAGTTAGATCCAGCTTTACTATTTGTACTAATGAAAAAATTTGTTTTCTTGTGACATTATATTGTTAAATTATATACCTATGATGTTAACACATCTCCATTAAGACATTCTGAACTCCAAATGTTTCAAAACCTGTTTCTGCTTTTGTGACCATTATTGAGCTTCTTTTTCACCCTTTTTTTCTCCTCTAATATACAGTAAATACACTAGATTCTACCTAAGAAATATAAAATTAAATCATGTCAAAAATAGTTAAGAGAAATTATGAAAGGCTAAAGAGAAATAAAGATTGCAGTTTCACAGTGGTAAAACACTGCAATTTTTACTACAAAATGCAGATATTATATTAAAGTACTTCTCTATATGTTTTGGAGTCCTGTTATATATAAAACTTATTATTTATTAAAATGTTTCAAATTAAAAATAAATATGTACCTGCAAGTCATTTACATTTATATGATCAGGACTAATAATAATGGCAGGATCTTAAGAGAGAAAAAATACATTTAATTTTAAAGTAACCTATACTTAAATTTGTAAATCACTTTAAGTGGAGTTGATATTACAGGTAACTTCAAACAGAATCTCAGTTCAACTTGAAAGAAGAATAAGAATAAAATTTCATGGCACCAATTGAACAAAGCGTTAAAATAAGTTTATGTGAGGGGGCTTACATATACTTTTACCATCTAGCAGCTTATAATTTAAACAAAAAGATAAAATATTAGTAAAAAAATAGTGTAAGATAGCATATACTTAGGACTCATTAATTCAAGCAATATATGATGTTGGGATTCAAAAAAATCACAGAGGAAAAGATCCCTTTCTTTCAGAAGATTTTTACAACTTATTGGAAAAGGGGGATGGTATAGAGCACTTATACTTATTAGATATTATGTACAGGGGAGAAATGTTTCAAGCTTGATATTACAAATGAAATGAAATCATCACTTCACTAAACTTCTTTTATGTATAAAAGCAGAACATTCCTTTGTCATTGTTAATTTGAGTTGCTTATCTACAAAACTGATCACACGGGAGAATAATCATTCACTAGGCTAGCTAATGGTTTTATGAATTTAAGTCCAGTTTGGTCTCCTTCAAGTAATATACATTCTAAAGAAAAGCTTATAGACCCTATTGAATTATAAGAATATAGATAGAAAAAAGTTCTTTAGGGAAGATAATTAAATAAAAAGAAGGGAAAATGTAGAAATTTGAATAAGTGAGACTTTTTCATAACAGAATATATTTTTCAAATTAAAAAGTGAAAACTTGAAGTCAAAAATCCTCCAGAGAAGAGAGAGACCTGGAATCAGTTTCAGAAATCTAGCTCTGTACTTATAACCCTTATACCAATAAACACTCTTGACTTTAAGACCCTTCATTTATTTCTATCCTCTGAAATATGAAATTGGTTTTGTTCTATTCTGCCCATCAGCCAGCTGCTGGAACCACATTTCCCCACAGACTTTTTATATTGAAGTTGAATGATGTTTTAAGTAGCTGAAAATACACTTGGAAGCACATTGTCCAATCTTTTATGGGATCTCTCCCAAATTATTTTCATCTCATTTGGATAACCAATTGAAGGAGAAAATGTTAGCTTCTCTCAAATATTATAACTAAAAACTGGCTACTTTCTAAATTTTACATTAACATGAAAAGTAAGTATTGTGCATTTGTGTACCTTTTCATTTCTTATTCTATGAATAATATAAATTGCTATTCTCAATTGTTTATTATTACATTATTTTCAGAGAAGTAGATGGGAAAGAACAATGATTTAAGTGAACCTTGTCCTGTGATATTTGAAAACACTATAGTCAAATATTCATTTAGGTTCATATGTTTTATTATGTAGATAAAATACAGATGTACCAAAATTATGATTAACTGCATGATTAACTCTAGACAAAGGACAAACATTATTTTAATGATCAAGGGAAGAACTAGACACAGTGGCTGTTATTACTATTATCAGTTCAGGATGGTCTTGCAGGACAACAGTGCAAAGTTTTCACCATAGTGCAATGCTAAGTAATGATGCCAACTTGTAAAGTAGACATATATACACATAATAGAATACTCCTCCAACATAAAAACTGATGGAGTCTTACTATTTGAGAAAATATGGATATAACTTGAGAGGGTGATACTAAATGAAATGTCAGGAGGAGAAAGACAAATATCAGATGATTTCACTCATAGAAACAAAATATAGGAATAGACAAAACAAAACCATTATAAACCATAGAAATCTCACCACAGAACACAAGCTACCAGGGGGAAAAGGTAGGGTTGGTATCCAATGGACAATTATATAGGATTATTGGTACTTTGGGGGAAGGTGTGTATATGCCTGAAGAACTTTGAACCTATACTCCTAAAACACACAGTGTTGTAAACCAGTGTTACCTCAATACAAACAAACAACAATGACACAAAAAATCCAATATTATTATAAACATGAACATCTTAATCCATAAAAATCTGTATTTGGTAGCAGTAGAGAAAAGGATTTGGGGTAATGGTTACAAGTTTCTGAGAGATCACAATAATAGCACTGTCTGTGACTCGTTTTCTTTCTAAGGCTCTAAAAATAAAAAGTAAGTCATGGGTAGTTAATTTCTATTTTACATCTTGTGTCCATCGTTAGTATTGTAAGATGATCCACAAGTTGAAATAGAAGCAGTTGAAAGCAAAATTATTTGTTATTATGTATACTTAGTACGTATACATGTGAAAGGATACCTGTTATTCTGTAGCAATAGCATATTGCTACTCTTAAAATGCCATTCCCCACAGAAACCCTTTTCTATATGAAAAATTGTCATTGAACATATTTATTCATATAGACATACCTTTTTAGAATATGAAACAGTGACCAAGAACGCCAGCTGTTAGGCACCAGTCTAGTGCACAATGCTCATCTGCACTTTATTTGCTTTTTCTGTTTAGATTCATCACTTTTTCACTCTGCATTATAAAATTTATCCCTCTTTCACAAATTATTTCAATATTTTCATTTCTCAAATACCTATGTAATTTAGCTGCTGTTTTTTGGGTTTTTTTAACATGCATACAAAGATTCAGTTATCAACTTTTTTTTTTTTTTTTTTTTTGAGACTAGGTCTCGATATTTTTGCCCATGGAATCGCAGGCTCTCATTGCCCGGGGTACCACAGACTCCAGCCACCCCCAGCCTCAGCTTCCCAGGTAGCTGGGATGACTGGCACGCAGCACCAAGCTCAGGCAGGACTTGAACCGCGCTCCCTAGCCCCTGCCACTTCACAGACTGAAGCTTACAGGCATGAGCCACCATGTCCGGCAATTTTTTTGTTTAAAGTTTGATTTGACATATTGGCAGAAACAACTCAGAAGGAAAAAGGCAGAAACCAAATGGTTTCACTAGTATATGGACAACCAAATGAAAGTCCACAGCTGGGGGAGAGGACCAGCTGGAGTGGCCAGGGAGGGGAGGTGGTGGGTCACCCCCAGGAATCACAATGATGTGAAATATAATAGATATATATTATTTTAAAAAAAGTTTGATTTGAGGCTAACACTTTGAAGATTCTAAATATCAGCTGCAATCAAAATATACACAACCTCAATGAGTTCTATAATTAAAAATTAGAGGTTCAATATTCTAGAGCAAATGAGTACCGTAGTGAAGTTGCCTTTCCTTGTCTTCTTTTCAGATGTTATGTGTTTCTTGAATTTTTATAGGGAGTATAATATATTCTAAAATTTATATATTCCCAAAACAAAGAAATGAGTTAGTTGACCTCTACACATTTCATTCAGTTGAAACAATAAAGTTCTAATGGGAAACTTTCAGTGTTCTAATAGATTTAGATATTATAGAATTTTTTCAATAAGTTTAATCTACACAAATCCCATGTAATTTTGGTGATTTATGCATGTCTTTATAATGCAGTTGATATGGCATTAGTGGAATTTCATTATATCGCAAATAGTTATTTTGATAAAAAAATGATTAGATTTAACTTCTGCCAAGTAATAGATCGTAATAATATTTTCCCTGTTGGATGTTAATATATATACAATCCCTCATAGTGCTGTACTGAGAGATACATTATGAAAATATAATAAAAGAAAAAAGGATAAACAACAAAAGGTAAGAAATTGTTGAAACATTACAGATCTAGTGGGCTTTCATGTGTTAGTGATCCAGATATATTGACATGTTTAAAAGTGATTTTTTTCTATTGGTTTGAATATGTTACCATAATGTATAATGAAATACATATAGATATTAGGAAATCCCCATTCACCCTTCCTATTCCAGGTCTGTCCCAGTCAGTAGAACATCTAATAAAAGTTAGGAATTCAATTGAAAGTATTAATCTTATGTCCAGAGAATGTAAATATGTTCAATTTTGAAAATTTATGGCAACATAGTTACAATTAAGGTTGACATTTCATCCTCCATTCTTTATCCTAGATTTACAGCTTTATACATATACAATTTCTTAATACCTCCTTGTATATGAGAAACAGAAAAGGTTTTATATAAATCTTTAAAAAGAAGCTAGGTCTTCTGTTGTTTTAGTTGACATGGTTCTGGTGATTTCTTGAATTGCTCTTCCAGGGAACCCAGAAAAACAGGTGTGCCCTCCTTGACTAATTGCTAATACCAGATGAGAAAAGTGTCTTCTATTTTGGGAAGAATAAAAATTGAAGGTTGATTTTCTAACCACTAGATAACAAATGTTGATGAAATACTTGACCTTTATAAATAGTGTTAATTACTCAAAACCCACATTCACCAGACTGAGCTATGCTTAACTTACTAGAATTCTAAGATAATATGACTATAGTACACAGTAGGTACTGAGAAAACTACCTATTCATTAGGCAGGCATCCTGAGCAGAAACTCTTCTCTACATAAAATTTCACCTCAACTCTAATAATAAGGAAAGCAGGGAAATTCTCTAAAGTGCTCTTGCCCTAATATCATATATAATATACCTGCATATATTATATATATCAGACATATATCAGCTATATCAGATCTAGATCTATATCTCTATATAGATCAATATCTATCTATATATATATATTATATATATAGATATTGATATAGATATATGATTGAGCTGATTTTAGTTCTAAAACAGAGCTGAGCACAGTAGCATGTGTCTGTTAGCGCCAGCCTATGGAGCACACCTGGGACTAGGGACTGCAGTTCAAGTCCCGCCCAGGGCATGATTCCACCCAGGGCAACATAGTGAGACCTAGATCCAAAAAATAGCTTGGCGTGGTGGTGTGTGCCTGTAATCCTAGCTACCTGGGAAGCTAAGCCTGGGGATTGCTTGAGTATGTGGTACCCTGGGTGACATGAGCCTGTGGTTCCATTGGCAAAAATAGCAAGACCTAGGCTCAAAAAACAAACAAACAAACAAACAAATAAATAAAATTTAAAAAATAAAAACATTGCAACATTTAGGGCAACTCCGCTTAACAAATAATGAATCTGTATTACCTGCAAAGCTTTTTTTCTAGATACCTCAGATACAGTGTCCAATTAAAACCATGAGCTCTCTGATGTCATGTAGATAACATTTTAGTGATCAATAGTTAATAAATATGTAAATGCATATTATACCATTAATTATCATGCATTAAGATAATTATGTTAAAAGTGTAAAAACTAGGGTAGATCACTTTAGATAAGGTCAAGGAGAAGGTCTCTCAGAGGAAATGTCGTTTTATTGTGGATCAGAAGAATGTGAATGAGTTGAACACACAGAGGAAATAGGTGTAGAGTGTTAAAGGTTTAAAGGGTGGCTAGTCTATGTAGGAAATAGATGGAAGCAGAGCCCCTTAAGTGCGGTTAGTCAGGAAGGTTCTATAAAATGAGGAGGAGAGAGACAAAAGATGAGTTAGAGTCAAGGTCAGATATCAAGGCTGTGGCAAGAATTATGGACGATGTTCAAAGAACAATTCAAAGTTGGGGGGGGGGGCTTCAGCGGGACAGTAATATACTCAGTCTAAACATTTTTAAAGAAAACATTTCCTTCTGGTAGGGAATGTCTTCCTTAAGTTTTTATGTTATTCTGTTTTAGGCCCAATCACTTAGAGAGATTTTTAGTAAAACAACTCTAATAGTTATTACTTTAGGCTCTTTAGATAAAAATGTGATGACTGAACAAATTCCACAAAACCTTCTACAGGAAGGAGAGTCAAAAACCAAATTTCATAACACTTTCTGTATGTGTATATGTTCAAGAAACTTTCTTTGTCAGATCACCTTTGTTATTCTGAAAGGAAAGTGCAGAGAATTTCAGTAATTTTACTAAGATCAAGGAGTATATTTAACTCAGTCTTGGTTTCTAATACCAGGGTGGAGAAATATGAAATTTCACTAATGCTTTTCAGTACCGAAGGTCACCATGAGACTTGCTAAACTTTAGGACTGTGTGTTTTTTAGTTTTGACTTCAGTTTTTCCACTGTGCATCCTCATTACCTTAGTAGGTAAGGGATTGCAACTTTATCTGACTGAGATAGTGGCCCCTACATAACCGAGGTGGTTCAGCAGAAGAGAATGCATCAGAACAGCAAACACAGACATGTCATCCTACACAGGAGAGAGCATACGCCTTTTTTTTTTATTTTTCTAATTTCCAAATTTTAGAAGTAAAACAAATCAACTTTTATCCTTCTCTGTAGGCTCCCCACTCCCTTTTTCCCAGGCTTCACTAACTCCCCCTTCCAATTACTTCCAGAAACCTCGTAAAGATGGGATTTGATTTCCATTATGAGCTTGAAGGTAAATTTTTTCTATTCCGTTTTAAATGTGTTCAGATTAATTTTAGTGCTCAGTAAATGACAAATACTAAAAGTTTTAGAAACAATGGTCCACGTGTGTTTCTAAGTTGTGAAATGAAACAATGGATGTGAGGACGGATTAGCAAACTTTCTACTCACAAATTTACTGTATCTGACAACTGATAATTACCATTATTTTAATATTAATTTCAAATTTGAAACATTCTAGCAAGAGGTGAACCTGAGGTTTCAAATCTTCTCTTTACACTGGCTTTCAAACTAGAAGAGTTAAATGAATTTTCTAAGGTTACAGATAAATATTTTGGAGATTCTAGGTCCCTTGTTATTATTGTGCTCTTGTGACGACACTCTAGAAAATAAAATTACTTCTAAATTGGTCTTCTCACAGAGTGAGTCTAAGTGGCTGGGACTTAGGAAAATTATTATTTATCTTATATTTTGAGAGTATGTTGCAGCCATTCACATGAGATCCTATAAAATGAAGAAAACATAGCCAAAAATGAAGAAAACATAGCCAATCAAGCATGTCAAAGCCACATCTCATTATACATTCTATTTGTTCTTCAGAGTATGGCTCCTAATGTATATATGTACATGTGCAATTTCTATTGTAGAAGTACAATAAATCAACTGGCTTTTTTATCTGTTGAAGACTTTTAAATGCATGTGATCTCTGAAATATATCAAATGCTTCTATTGATATGTGGATTATAGATATCCCTAGGACAACCGAAACTTCAGATATTAGGAAGGAAATAAACACAAAATGAGAAATGGTTTCCTATTAATACTTTATTTATACTGTTTCTCCAGAGCCCCAGATTCATCTGATGTCAGTACTAAATGCAGGATTACATCTTGATTTCTGAAAACCTTCTCCATCGAAATGATTGGGAAAGTACCACAGCAGTATTATGTCCAATCTGTGTATTTTGCAAGAGCAATTCTAGGGTAGGAGTTTTCATTTATAAATTTTGTTTTTTTCACATTATCAATTATTCTTATTTGCAAAGCAGTCTCCTGGATAGAAGAGGGTTCCTGGAAACATTCCAGATTAGAACACAATAAAAGTTTAAAGGGTTATTTCAACAAATACTCCATTCCGACTGATTATAAAAATAAAATATTATATGCACTTCTTCAGAGTGTCTGGAGTGTAAAAAGTCTTTTGTGTAACAGGACAGAGACCAGAGCTTGCAATCACTGTGGCTTCATTTTACGCCCTGTACCCACAATTCAGCGTATACTGGAGCTTCACATTTTACAGTTTTATTGCTTTACTACTGAGTGTATTATGCATTATCTCTTCAGCAGGGAAATTTAAAGAGTGTTATTCTATTTATTTTAAGTGTCATATAATTATGAATTGATTTACTAGCCATTGTAATGTTTCAAATGATAATTAATTTATTTGCATAATATGTAGTTTCATAGAAGTTCAATTATAATAAAGCATTTGCTAAATGTACCATGAAAATAGTGCTTCCAGAGAGAGAGAGTCTGAGACTGGAATCTATTTAGTCTGTCAGTATGGGGTCATCATTATGGGCAATCCCTCCATTTCAAGATGGAATGGAGGTGTCCTTATCCCTGTGATTCATTCATACACAGTCTTTCCTTATTTTTAAATAAGATATTCAGGATCTTTGAAATACACTAAAAATAATATAAAGTTAGGATGTTATTCCGTTAGCAGCCAAAATTCCTTTATCTAAAAGTGAGATGGAGCTAGATAATGACTCACCATTTTGCCTGAACAATGAGCAAGCAGGGTTCAGTCCTGGACTTTGTACCCACTCAGCTTCCCATGACTTAGTGAATCACTCCCTCGGAGAGGGGGCAGGTGAACTTTGGGAGGGAGCCTTTTAGACCACATTGTCTGTAAACACAGCAGTAGCATTAGGAAAGGTTTCTAAGTGCAAGTTTCAGCCTCCCCAAAAATAACTCTGAAGGGGTGACACAAAAAGTCAAAGTGATTAGAGTATTCCTCACTTAAAAAGATCCTTCTCTGACACTTGTCTTTGAAAAGGATGAATTACAAAAGGAGGACCCTCTCTCTTACTGGTAGGTGGTGGGTGATCTGGCAAGTCCCACAGAGAACCGCAGGCCCAGAAAGCCTCTCTAGGTGGATGCAGTACCAGTTTTTTTTTTTTTTTTCTTCTTTTTCTTTTTCCCCCCTAAAGGAAATCTTGGAAGCTTTTCTTTCTGTAAAAAAGAGAGCTTATTCCTCAAAACATACCAGGTGACAGTGAAAAATATTCTGAGATGTGATGAAATATAGACTGCGATACAGAGTGGATCTATTTTGGACAGTATGGGAGCTACCTGATGAAAGAAGAATTTACTTATATTACGGTTACAATCAAAATTCCTGTGGGGGAGTTATTTAACTCTCTTTCAAGTATAGGATACTGTCTTTTTATTCTCATTCATCTAAAAGTATTTTCTAATTTACCCAGGGATTTAATCTGATAATTTAGGAGTGTGCTTTTTAATTTTCACATACTTATACTGGTTATATTTATAAATATATAAATATATTTACCTTTGCTATTGATTTATAATTTCTTTATATTTTGTTCAGAGAACACTATGTATATTTTCAGTCCTTTTAAATATATTAGAACTTATTTCATTAGATATTATCTGGTTTATTTTACACAATGTTTCATGCACACCTGAAAACGTATTCTACTACTGTGTGTAGTGGGTTATGTAGATATCTGTTAAGTCTATTTGATTCATAGTGTTGTTCAGATTGTTGATCTTCTGGCTATTTGTTATTGAATATAAGATATCTATATTGATAAATACTACTGTTGACTTCTCTGTTCTCTAACTCTATTAGGTATTTGCCACATATACTTTGAAGCTTGGTTGTTAAGTCCATATGTGTTCACAATTGTTATATCTTGATACTTTTATCATTAGGAAGTATTTTTCTTTTTCTCTAATACCATTTTGTCTTAAACTCTGTTACCTGATATTGGCGAAGTCATTTTAGTACTTTTTGTTTACTGTTTGTTTAATATGAAGGTGTCATTCTTTTATAGTTGGATTTTTTAACCAATTCTTCTAATTTCTGTCTTTTCACTGGAGTGCATAATCCATTTCTACTTGAAGAAATTATCGCTAAATTATTATTATTTTCAATTTCCAATTTGTTTCTTGCTATCTATCTACTTACAATATAGGTTATTGTTTCAATATACCTCTGAGATGGAATCTAGTATACTATTTTCACTTAGTGTATCATTTGCTATGTTTTAAATATGATTTGGCTAGGATTGCACAAGAGGATTGTTATTAATGCTTAGTATAAAACAATGTTTGAAATTAAAAGTACAATCTATATGTATTTTTTTCTTTATATCCTTTTTTTCCTATCTGATTCAAAAGACAACTACATAAATTGATAATTATATGTTTCTAACAATGGACACAGGCTTTCTACAGATACAATTTATTTTAATTTTCTATTTTTAAAATTGATTGCATATAGATAGGTAGATGAATAAATAGATGATAGGTAGATAGATAGATAGATAGATAGATAGATAGATAGATAGATAGATAGATAGATAGATAGATAGATTTTACATCATTGTCTAGTCCAAGGTTCTCTCATTACCTTATCACCTGTGAAACATCATCTTAATCTCATGCTTTTCCTCCCCTAAATTACCTCCCTCCCCGTGTCTTGTTCTATGCTTCAGTTCTGCTGACAGTTTTAAATTTTCCTTGTCATTTTGTGTGTTTGTTTCCCCTATATCCTGCATATAGGTGTGATCTTCTAGCAGTTCTCTTTATCTCTCTGACTTATTTCCACTAAGATGATTCCTTCTAGGTCCATCCATGTCATCACAAATGCATCAAATCTGTATTTTTTGATAGATGAATATTATAGCATTGTGTACATATATCACAACTTTCTGATGCATTCATTTTGGGACATTTGGGTTGTGCCCATATCTGGCTATTGTAAATAGTGCTGAACAAACATTTGAGTAAAGGTATCTTTTTGAATTAGTGTTTTAGTATCTTTTGGGTTGAT
>PVHY01006736.1:27641-72404 GCA_004024945.1 Uropsilus gracilis
TTTTTTTTGTTTTTTTTTTTTTTTTTTTTTTTTTTTTTTTTTTTTTTTTTGCTTTATAGGTCATTTTTACTGGTTTAAGGTAGTATTTCATTGTGATTTTGATTTGCATTTCCCTGATTATCAGTGATGTTGAGCATTTTTTTCAGATGCCTATTGGCCATTTGTATTTCTTCTTTGGAGATGTAGCTTTTTAGTTCTCCTGATTTTTTGCTCCATTTTTTGACTGGGCTTTTTTCTTTGTTTTCATTAAGTGGTGTGAGTTCCTTGTGGGTCTTTGTTATCAGACCCCCCATCACTTGTACAGACAGGAAATTTTTTTTCCCATTTGTTTGGATTTCTTTTTGTTTTGGTTATTGTCTCTTTTGCTGTACAGAAGCTTTCTAATTTAATGTAGTCCCAGCTGTTTATATTTTCCTTCATTTTTCAGCATCTATAGATGTGTCTTAAAAGAGATTTCTGAAGTCTATGTCTTGGGGTGTTTTGCCCATATTTCCCTCTATGTATTTTATGGTTTCAGGTTATACACCCAAGTCTTTTATCCATTCTAAAGATACAGTTTGTGAAAATAATAGTACAAATGACAGAGACTAGTGTTATACAGGAACTCCGCTTCAACTCTAAGAATTGGGACAAAGGTTTCATACTCCAGCAGACAGTTTACATTTCTGCTTTCTCTTTCTGCTTGCACAAGTCTCAAGGGTCTTCAAGTTTGAGAGTTTAGGATCTTGGATCTCCCTAGAACATATGCATAGTGCTGACTCTATGCAAAAAATTTAGATTCCTCAAGTATATGTTAGACCATTTATAGCACATTATGAACAGTCTCAAGATAAGTTTGAAAAAAAATTTAGTGCTCTAATCCACTTTATGTAGACCAGGTTTTCAGATGTCATTATCTTGCCATTTCTTTGAATCCTCTGACATTCAATATTTTAACCTTTATCCAAATGATTCTGTGCCACATAATTGATAGAAAAATTCTCTACCCCATTCTCCCACTGAATGGCAAAGTAACTGGAATAACTATTTCTTATATTTCAAGTAAGATATACATTCAATCTTGATATCTAATAGAAACTACACTGTTATAAGTATAAATTCACCCATTTATCACAACTAAGCTTGTTTAAAGCTCAAAGTCTTTAATCCCATTTATTACAAGAGTTAATTTGCACACATAATGACCCTGCATTTGACTTATGACTGCTTCAAATGTTTCCTTTAAAGAAAATTCCCCATGTGTGAGAAATGTTCTGACTCTGAGTAGTTGAATTCTGCAGACATCAGCTGAAGTTAGTTACTGTCTGTAAATGAGATTTTTCCAATTAAATCTTCATTGTTCTGAGGAAAGTGCCCATCAATCTCTTAGCATGTAACTCTAGTCAGTGAGTTAGAAATAAATTTTATACATATTTTATCAAAATAAGCAATTTTGATGCTAAAGATAATTTAGCCTGATCTGCATTCTAGAAACAATGTTATTATGGCAGAAGACTAATAAAGCTGACACAGCTTAATTTGTTTTGACTTGTCACCAATAACTTTATTTTGTGATGTGAGATTATGCCACAGGAATTTTTGAAATTGGACTTCATTTCCAAAGCAGTAAATCTCTTATAAGTGGGATGTAGTTAATTTTATCTGAGAGAATAGTTGGGGAATATTTGGAAACATGTAGTTAAGCTGTCAAATTTAACCACAGCTCATAGTCTATATTATAGTAGAATCATAAATGGATTTGTTTAGCAAAATAATAATAATAATAATAATAATAATAAAAATTGAAGGGGTATATCCACTCCTATGTTCATTGCAGCACTATTTACAATAGACAAATATGGAAACAACCAAAGAGCTCAATGACAGAATTTTGGATTTAAGAAATGTAATACATATACACAATGGACTACTACTCAGTTAAAACACTTGAAACAACATGAAGAGAACTGGAAAGAATTATGCTGAGTGAAATAAATCAGAAGAGGAAAGACAAATACCAGATGATTTGACTCATGTGTGAATAGAGAGAAACAATAAAGAAAAGATAAAGTGAACCAAACAAATTCTAGAAATATAACTGTAGAATTGAGGCTACTAGATAGGGAGGAAATGGAAGGGTGGAAACAAAGGTGGGGTAGGGGAAACTAAGGTCTATGGCAAAGAATTAAAGATGAGTACTGAAGGAAGGAAGGAGGGAGGGGTAGATTCACTATTGATAAAAGTGTTTACAGATTATATATTGCTTTCATAAATGATAAAATACTTTTTTTTTAATTACAGGGCTGAAATTGCCCTACATATATACTCCAACTGTCTACAAGATATTGTGACAATTAACTTGGAGTGGACATACTGAAATTTAAGAGTGGGGTGACTATATATCTTGGCCAGCAAAGGATCATCTGAATTATATTCATTGTTTCATGTAATTATTATTAGAACTTTTTTAACTCTCAAAATTATCTCAGTTTGGATGACCCTCATTAAAATAATCAGTCTTTAAAGCTGACTTTTTTGGGTTCAAACCATATTACTTTATTTTATACCTACATAATTAACTCCTTTATGCCTCAGTTTCCTAACCTATAAAGTGGGAATGATATTGATGTCTATCCAGTAAATTTGTGAAAATAAAAATAAAATGCATGGTAACACTCTTGGAACTGTGTCAGGCACAGTTAGATATATATTCTATATATATATATTCTATTCTATATATATTCTATTCTATGTATATTTTATATTCTCTCTCTCTCTATATATATAGAATATCTTGTACTGCTATAGGCCTCATTAATCTAAATGGTATGTATTGTCCTGTGAGATTAATTTATTTCAAATAAAGTTTTAGATCAAGAATAAAGGACACAAAATCAACAAAAATGATACAAAATACAATGAGTGAATTTGGTAAGACTAGTCAGATACATTGCTCTGTGCAGTACTGGTATATTTCTGACCTATATCTTTCCTTCCATGATAGAAATATATTATATTAGAAATTAAAAAAATTCTAATATTTTTGTTATTAATTCACAAGTTTGCACCTGTATGCATCAAGTGCTTTACTGGCTATTCCAAATTTTCCTTAGTATTGTATGAAAACCTGAGGAAATTAACAAAACTGTTCTTTGCTTGGAAACCTCTGAAGTTGAAGTTGTGCCTTCTGGTCCCTGGAGTACACAATTTGTATTCTACTGATTATAGTAACACCATTGTACTTAAAGCTTCTCCCTTTGGGTAAATGTAAATCTCTGTCTATTTGATCCCTTGCAGGGAACTGTTCATTTCAATAGAAAATACAAGAATAGTCTTTACCTAAAACACACACACTTGGAATAGTTAACACAGGATTTGTAGGAATGTAATACAAGAGTATTATTGCTTTGCCTGATCATAAGTGAAACAATATGAAACTGTATTTTTTATTACCTTGTGTTGGAGAGATTTTTCATGACTCAGATATTCAGCTCACATTCCACAAACGCAGAATTGCCTGCAAAAAGGCTTCGGTAACTTCTCTCTCAATACATCAATGCCAGTCAAGAATATGGCAGCAGACAACAGCAAAGCCAATTCTGAATTGCAAACTGACAATATGATTTTTGTCTCTTTAGAAGTGAAAAGGGAGCTCACTAGTCTCATTGAAGATATAATTGATACACTCATTAAATGAGAGACGAGAAGCTATTCTTAAAGGCAAATTGGTAGGTAGAGCCCAAATTTACTGTTTACCTCAATCAAAAATTCACAGATGACAGAGACATTTGTGCTAGCCTAAAAGAAGTGGACGAAGCAAAAAAAAAAAAAAAAACAAAAAAACAAAAAAAATTAACTTTCTGATGCTTTCACTTTTACACCTTAGTCTATTTAGATAGTTCTTGTTTCCTTTTGTCAGTAAGACCTAAATATGTTGTAAAATGTAGAAATATATCTTCATGTGTCCAGTAAACTGAGTACAAACAGCAGTAAAGATCATTGCCATGGGACTCACCACAGACAAATGTGGCAGATGGTAATTAGGTGAGGATGGGTGCCTACACTGACAGGACTTCAGGTTTGGGTAAATCATTTCTGAGGGAATAGTGGTTTGGGATATCTGTCATCTCTCAGACTACATAGTATTCTGGATTCTACTCTTGCCTGCAACAATAGTAGCAATGACAAAAATAAGTGGACTCCTCCCAAAAATTTGGGTAGTAAGAATTGTTTATCAAATGTGTCCATCATGCTGTTTCCTAAATGAGCTTCTATTTGAAAAGGATACTACTTCAAAGAGAAACAATTATCTTGCAAGTCTCTGAGAGCACCTGTAGAAAGCATTGCAGCAGCTATTTATGAATGACAGATATCTGCTAAATGTCTAGGACAGCAATGTGCACTGGGCAAATAGGGACACTTTATAAATGTGGACAATTTAATTTTCTGCTATGAGATAAAGATATGTTTACTTTCCTCATCAATGAACTGACTGCCTGAGCCATTTACATGATGCAGAGGACTATGACATTCACTGTATATTAGAGAAGCAGATGTAATAGAGGCAGTGAAAAAAAGAACTTGGAAAAATATGACCATATATAGTTAATATATACAACCTTCGAAGTAACAAAAGTCATCTCAAAGAAATAATTCTCAGTCCTCCTCTCACTTGATACAATAATCAGATTATTTTAAAACAGTGTGGTTTTATACCATGGTGCAACCCCTGGTTTTAGGCTGTACAGGTTTACATCCTAACTCCACCCTTAGTGACTATGTGATACTCAGAAAGTAACAAAATGTTAAGGAACATGGAAACGTTCTCTATATGGGAGGTTCCTTACCAGCACAATTGCAAATAGCCTCAACTTCACAAAAATGTGAACATTCAATCTTGAATTTCATATTAGATAATCTACATGAGACACTTAGAAAAGTATTGGTTACACTTTAATGTCTCTAAGAAATTAGCTTTTAATGTTGCAAACATCAGGTTATAGAATATATGTAACCAATATGCCTGAAGAATTCCTGTTGCTATATACAAATAGGTCTCATCATCCTAATGTCAAATGTTTCCAGTTTCCCACTTCTTTTATCTGCAAAGTCAATCTTTCCCAGTGATTTTTGGAATGCAGAAATACTAGTTACAAGGCATAGAGAATTTAAAACTGTAACTCTAACTCATAAATTTTGTTATGTTCTTGGATCCTAGGAATGTGCTTGTCAACCAGTTCTTACTAAGAGTATCCTGAAAGTATAATTCTTGAATTCTAGTAACACAGTTCTTTCCTTTGTGCAGGGTATGCTTCCACCCACACACCATTTGCCAAGGTTAAGGTGTGTTTAGCACAATCTCATAATGAACTTGGGGTTTCCCTGCCTCCTTCTGCTTAGCTGGACTCTGATGATCTAGTTGGACAACTCTACCATGCTTTTCCCCCATTTGCTTCAGGCCCATAGAACTCTTTCATTTCAGACTCCAATAGGGTCTTTCAGCCTATCAGACTAGTCTCTGCATGCCTGAAAAATACAGATGGACCAGGTTCAAAATCTTTCCAACTCTTCTCCTAGGACCTCTGGCATCTGTTTCAATGTTCCTTAACATGTTATAATGTTATGAAGTAACCTGAAGATCTAGCATCTCAGAATACATTGAATAATTTTAAATGGTTATTTGAATGAGATACCAAAATATTTGGTATGCATGAGGCAAAATGAAAAAAAAAAAGTGTTCCAATAGATTTCTTAAATGGGTATATATGCATGTTATCTAAAGTGACTAAAGAGAATCAATAGGACAGTTTTTTTTAATTCATTTTATTGATTTGTCACAATTGTGCATTAATTGATCCCTCCTCCTCCCTCCATATCCCCCTCTGTATCCCCCTTCCTCCGCCCTCCATATCCTCCCTCTGTATCCCCCCTTCAGTCACTCCTCCCGTTTTTCTGCAAATTGTTGTTTGGTTAAGTTGATGTTTAGTTGTTGGTTATTTGGCTGGTTGTTCTCTTCCGATATATGGTAAGTATGTGTGGTTTTTTTGTTGTTGTTTTATTTTATTATTTTTTTTTTAACCCCAGGACTTTCCCACTTCACTAACATTTGTTAACTATCCTGATCTTTTGTGCTCTTCACCTCCCCCGCCTTCTTCCCCCTCCTCCTCTCTCGCTCCATGGTTCAGTCCCATTGGTTGTTTTCATTTTTTCTTATTTGTTTGTTTGATTTCCCCTATATCCCTCATATAAGTGAGACCATCCTGTACTTCTCTTTTTCTTTTTGACTTATTTCTGCTAATATGAGTCTTTCTAGTTCCATCCAGGTTGCTGCAAATGACATGTGTTTGTCCTTCTTGATGGATCATGTATATGTACCACATTTTTTTTAGCCAATCATCTGTTTGGGGGCATTTGGTTTGTTTCCAATTCTTTGCAACTGTAAACAGGGCTGCAATGAATCAATAGGACATTTTTAAGAACACTAAACAATGTATATCCTGGTGATGAAAAGAGCATGAAGGAAGTGGGTGATGAGCACACGTTTGCTAATGGTAGTGAGTCTAATGAAAAATTTTGGTGAGCATTGAAAGTGAGGATTCATCTTGCTTTAGGAAGAATATAGAGAAAAAAAAAGGTAAATCTGTGAGCACAAGCTAACTACTAGGAACTAGGAAATATCTGCTTGTGTCCTTTTCTATCGGAGATACTTGCAGTATAGTCATTCAATAATAACATTAAATGTGTGACTGCAAGACATGCACTTGCATGGGTCTATGTGTCACATCTCTATGAGCTTATATAGTTCACTGAAATGAATAACTGGTTAGTTTACCATGCTATTTATTTATACCTTTTCATCTTTTCCCTCTCAAAAATAGAATTTCCCCATATCAGTTACTATATCAAGTGATTATCCAGATAACCTAGAGGGAAACTTGAATTTATGTGTGGGAGATCCCTGAGGAAATTAATAATTTGCTTGTGTTAATGAAATTTACAGGGTAGCATTAAAAAAAGTAATGAGAAATGCTACCTTGCCACACTCTTTTAAAAAAGTAATGATGTTCATGATATTAATAAGAGTAGTAATAACAATATTCTTCCTCAGTTTTTCCAAGGAAAATAAACATTAACTCACTAAAAATGTTGGATATTTAATTTTTAATATATTATCATTTTATCCTTTATCTTGGATATTTCGAAGTCTCTCAAATCTTTAATTCTAAGATAAATAATACAAAGTGTTATCATATAATTCATATAACATTATTAATGTTACTCATATAACAATGAGTTGATTCATACAACTTTTGTTTATAATTATATAATATTTCATATACCTAGTCATTTTAAATGCACCATGTAACTTCTGAAAATTAATTAGATATGTTGATATATATAGTATGTAGAACACATTACAATATGTGTATATATTATATATGTGTATATATATATATGAATATGATACGTAGTATAAGACTGTCTGAATTCAAAGCCTAATCATAACAAACTACCTATATAACCTGAGTCATTTCCAAATAGTCTTTTAACTATGAACAAGAGCTGACATATGATTACATGAAGCAATACAAACAGAGCACTTATAGAGATTGTCATATATAGAGCCTACTCGATAAATTGTTAACTATAATCATGAGTACACTTTGTTATATTTTAAACAATAGCATTTGTTTAAATTTTATATTACATAGATACGTGATTCTTTTATAAGGATAGTATCAATTTTTGAGTTTGTATAGTAAACTATCTTATTTATGAGGGATGTGAACATATTAACTGTGTCTCTGATGAACACAATAAAAGTGCTTTTAAAGCTACAAATCATGGAGAATTTGAGTAGTAATTTGATTTATGTCACATAAAATCACACCAGGTTAGAATTAATATGGTCATTATATACAGGTAATATTAATAAATATTTGAAATATGCTCACCATGTACAAGCTCTGTTCTAAGTGCTATAATGTATTATCTCAGTTCACACCAAACTTTGGAGATAGGTACAGTTATAATCTCAATTTTGCATGACAAGAAATTAGAGTTAAGAAAGGAGTAAGTCCATATTAGAGATGGACGCTTTTGTTTTTCACTTTAGGTGATTCTACTAAGCCCTGGGAATTTATTGAATAGAATGGAATTTATTTCAGTGTTTTAGTATCCCAGGAGTATTCCACTACATTACTCATCTAAAGGTTTGTAAGAGTCCACAATGAGCCTATGTAGGTTGCACAAAAAAATATTTTATGTAATAGTACTAAAAATTAGCAATTTAAAGCATGTATTACGTTTATTTTCTCTTAGTGTTTCCTTACAAATCTACTTCTTCTTTCTTAATTTTGTTTCCTCCATTACATTCCTCTTCAAGATTTAGTGAATAGACCCTGATAAATATGTCAATTGTGTTTAATGAAATCTGAAAGTAGTTATGAATTATTTAGGGAGTTCCACATAAATACATGAATATTTGAGCAATCATTTTTAAAGTATGACACAATTTCTGTGTAAAACAATTTTAACTACTATTTTCAAAGTAATTTTAGTATTATTGAATAGACAACTCAGAGAAGACATAAAAATGTTGTTATTCTAATGTTGAGAACACTCTAAGATGCAAATGCATGTAACTATAGCCTTTAGAAGAAATGAGAAAGTTCATCCAGAAAGAATTAAAAGAGAATGTGAGGGAAAATATGGAGTTGATCTGAAAACTTTTACTGAAATAAGCATCAGAAAAGAATTCTAGGAAATGGTGAGAATGTGGCAAAAGGGAAAAAAATGAATGATATTAGGCTTAGTTAAACTATAAAATGCTAAGGAAGGAATTTTCTTCTTATAAATGTCAGCTTTATTATTTATTAAGTAATATCTTCTTTCTGACAGAGGATGATGGCTTATTATTCTTTTTTTTTTTTTTTTTTGCCTCCCTTCCCCCACCCTGAGCTTGGTTCATTATTCTTAAATTGTAGTGATGGGATCAAGCCTGATGTGTCCTGGATATTATGAAAATTGTCAATTCCAAAAAGTCCCTTCCAGGAAGTCATTAGGCCATTAGAAAAGGAGATGAGATCGGGCGCGTTCAGGGTGGTATGGCCATAGACTAGGCTGTTAGAAAAGGAGAAAAGCAATACTTTCTGCTCTACTTGGCATCCTTTTTGCCTATTCTGAGTGGGAAAATGTTAGTTAAATTATAATCTAACTTGGCCTTTAGTCAACATTTATGGGGGAAAATGACAATAACATGCACTTGATAGATATGGTAACTTTATTTTCACAGCTTTTTTTCCAAGTCATTAGTGACTGAGAGCCCTTAGGACAAAATACAAGGGTAGAAATTTAAAATGGCAATGATTCATAAAATTTGTTTCTTAGAGAAGTCTATGGTTTTGTGGAGCTCTCACTCTTTTTTTTTTTTAATTTATGCCTAGTTAGCATCTATTATTGTAACTTTTTATTTATTTCATTATTGTAATTTTTGAAGGCAAATATTTAAGACCAAAACGCTTAAAGTATGGAAAAAGAAAAGTGAAACTTTGTCTCTAATCTTTACATGATGTCTAAGTTTTGACAGATAAGGACAGGAATGAGTAACAGGTACCCCAACTGTTCATTTAACTTGTTCATTCTCCTTAGACAGTCCTGAGTATACATTTACCTGAGTGATCATCTATTATATGCTATGTACTGGCTCATTGCTGAGGCATTGGATGGGACATATAACCTACTAATATATGAGAACTTATAGAAAATAGGTAATTAGCTGCAATAAGCAAGGAACTGGAACGCCACATGGGATGTTAAAACAGAGACACACATGTGCACCAAAGTGAAAACCAAGGGAAGAAACCAACTTCCCCACTGAGGACTAGAGGTTAAGAGAAACTTCATAAAGGTAGAGTTGTCCTTTGCCTGAAGGACGATTTGAAAGGTGCTTGCCAAGCAAGCAAAGTCAAGTCAGGGATATCTGAAATGCACTCAGTCTTACTCCAGAGTCAAGTGAGACAAGAAAGAACATCTGGAATGCAAGGCAGAGTGAGCAACCTGGTAGGATAGAAGCAGAGAAAGGCAGGGAAAATAGCAAAGTCAGAGAACTTTCAGATAGTGACACTGAAGACTTATTTGGGTTTTGAAAAAAGACATACAGTGGATGTTTAAAGGGATATGCAAGAGAAAAACTGATCAAGTTAGATATAAGATTTGTTAAAACACAGCTTGGGTTTTTCTTTATAGAAAAGATTATTTTTAGTCATTCTCTTGAACATTTCTGTACTCCTAATTTTCCCTAACATTAGTCTATTTACTTTCAAGGACATTGACCTCTAAAGACTTCTCTGATTATCTTTGTTCTCCTCTGACACTTTTCTCTGTTCTCTGAATCCCTTATTATCTTAGATGGTCCTTTGATATTTCAGAATACTAGGGCTTTTAAACAGAACTGTAGGGTTACAGATCAAGAAATAAAGCCCAGAAAGATAAATCAGTTTGACGGATATTTTACATTCTGCCTTGTGCTTTTAGTTAACACTTTATATGTGTACATCTTGCTTCCTCAACCATATTATAAATGAATGAATGAAAGGATGGCTGTCATTTAATGCATTTTTTCTCTGTACATAATAACCAACTACCCAGATATTTGGTTCTCAAAATGAGTTTGTCAATTAACAGAGGCACTCGTATTCTGGACTACATGATCCTAAAAAAAAAAAAAAAAAAGCGAGAGAGAACTTTTTTGGGAAAAAGACTGTCATTATCAAGTATTCATTTTCTAGAAAATTGATAGTTTCCCCTACTTGCCTCTGCAGTGAAACAAGACCACAGTATAATTTCAAGGTCTGTTATTAGTCATTTGAGAAGTTTGCAGAACTTATCCTGTTTTCATACATTGAATTTCTTGTAGCCATTTCCATTTGCACCATTTTTAAACTTCCCACTCTCAAGTTTTCTGAATATATTCATGTCGTTCTCTAACTGAACTTTTCTTCTTTACACATTGACCTTCCTTTGTCTATGTTCTTCTCTTGAGATGTCATATATGAAACTAGCTTCCCCAAATTTTATTTCATTATAGAAAAGAAATTATACCTGCTTGTGCATGTGTATCTGTCCTGTTTAATAGATTATAAAATCATTATCAGATTCAATAAAATTACTATTCATTGAGAATTAGGAAATTATTTGCTCCAGGTGTTGAAGCATTATTTATTTCTATTTTCCTGTCTAATTTTTCTCCTGTGAGGTAGTTAAGACTGAAAGGTGAAATTATATTTCAGGACCACTCTCTTTGTCTCACAGACCAAAAGGAATTTCAAAGGACATGCACAAGAATCATGGCTGGCCTTGTTCTGTGAAGAAGCCATGCAGAAAAATCCATATGCCTGTGAGGTAGTAAAATCAACAACCTCTGTTATCAGCAACAACTATGTCTGTTGCTGACCAGGAGGCAGTTACAGCAAGATCAAAACAATGAGTTCCCAATCAAGAAGCTTTCATAAGCGGACTTAAGAGAGATTTTAACTACAATGATGTACATGCTTCCCTCCATGTACAGATAGCAACAATCTCTGAGTAGAACAACCAGGAAAGTTTTGACACTTCAAAGTCTACAAATGAAAACCAGGAATCCTTATGAAAATTTGATGTAATGTTTGATCACTATACTGCTTGACATGAGAAAATGATTCTTTCTTTCCTGAGTATATAATTTCACTCAAACTTGTGACTAGTGAAGTCACTCTCTTTAGAGTAAAATCTGTCATATTGGTCCTGGATTGGAAACCTCAGCCTGATTATCAAATGAATTATAATTACCACTAGGATTATAAGTAGGATAATTATTTCAGTCTGCAAGATTTCACCCATCTTCACAGCGATACAGACTTGGAAACCACATCATCTTGTCTCATTGGGGATTAATATTTCTTGTTTTAATATGAACATGCACCACTTCCTTAATAAAACACTTTCATTTTGAAGAGTTTATCTCAAAACATGGATCTTTAAAAATTAAGATTAAATGAAAAAGCTATTTCCAAGATGAATTAGGTGGCACTTTTGCATAAGGTCTCCATTTTGTTTGCTACATTAATCAGGCTCTGGATTTTAGACTGGTAGACCTAGAGACATCAAATTATCATTCACTGAAAGCACCCCATATCTCAGGGGCAAACTCAAATGCAATAAGCTTACAGACTGATGCATAAAACTAGAATGCCTATTTATTGATTTACAATGGGAAAAATAACTGCTACTTGGAGTTGAATACCAATATCAACTTTCTATTCCAGGAAACAATATAACAACTCCTACATGGGAAGCTAAATTACAACATGAAGATTGCTTGGTGAACATGGGCTCAGAACAGGCAAAAGTATGACCTTTTGAGGCCATAGTATTTTAGCATGCATTCCCACACCTTTTGCACTATTCAAAATTGTATACAGCATAGAACTCAAAAATATGAAAAAGGTTCTGATTTTTCTATGATGAATAACTTTGTATTGTCACAAAAATATAAAACAAATTCCTTCAAAACTAACATTTTTGTAACTTTGCTTTGTTGTTGTCACAAATACACAATATGTTTGCTGGACTCAAAAGAGCAAGAACTTATCTTAGTACCTGGAGTTTTGATTGCTACACATCTGGATGCAGTCATCCTAAAGGAAAACAAGATCCTCTTATCTAGATTTCACTTGAGTAGATGATGAGATGCTGATATTGTTTGCAAAGTGAGTCTTATTTCTGCTTCCATGGACCACTTCATCTCTTTCTTTAAGTATGTTAATACATGCAGTCAATTTATAGTCAAGGAAGGCTGATCTGAAAACATTTCGTCTAAGGAGAGTTTGCATATCTCTGCTCTGCTCCATTGTGCATGGATTTCATAATGTAGAGCTCATTCAGATAGAAGCAAAATCTCCCTCTCAAAGCTATGAAATCACTACTAAGCAGAAAGAAATCAACTATATCTTCATTTAATAGACAAAGACAAAAAGATATATTAAGGATAGCTATTGCCATCAATAGATATTATGCAGTGTGTGGTCAGATTTATATTTACCTAGGTAAGGCCACAGTCAACAGCATAAATAACCACTAGTCTGAAGGTAATACCATATGAACAATGTCCTAAATAATTAAAAATATACTCACTGAATGAATACATGACTGAATGTTAAGAAAAAACATAAAGCTTCAAATAATAGCTTAAATAATTAACATTCTTATATATTGTGCATATGACTTAGATAAAAATTAATTTAATAAAGACTGGAGGGTTTGTCTCTATAAAATATTAATTACAAAAGGAACCATCATAGATTCATTGTGGACAATCTGGCAGATACTACTTCAGTCAAATAAAATCACCCCATAAAGAGATAAATGGTTAATCATACTCTTCCCGAAATGACACACTGAAAAAAGAACACAATATAACTTTTGAGATACTCTTATCAAAATACATAAAGTTAATTTAGTCATGAGAATATATTTGACAGACCCAATTTGAGAGGCATTCTAGAGAGTAGCCAGACCTTCAAGAGCATCGAGTCATGAAAGGAAGATTGAGCAACTGACAAGAATAGAGAAGAGCAATGAAAAAAGACAAGTTTAATGCAGGAAGCCAGATGAATTCTAAACCAGAAAAACAGATATTAGTGAGAAAATGGGTAAAATTCTAATAAGATTTATAATTTGGATTTGGTGAATCAATGTTAATTTCCTCATTTCAATGACTGCAACAAAAGCTCCCCTAAGATTAAAAATTAGGAATAAGCAGAATTAAATTCTACATCCTTTGTGCTTTCTTCCCTCTACTTCCCTCTTTTAATTAACTATTAACCTGCTCCAATTGCATTTGTAGAATCCTGGAAATCTGATTGTGTTACATCCCCAATGAAAATTGTTCGTGACCAACTGAGGTTGATAGCAGCATCAGAAACAAACACCTGCTGAAGGCTGAGAAAATACCCTGCTGGGAAAGTTAGACACCTTGGCTGATGTTACCTAGACTGTGTGGCAGCTCCTTGGATTGGGAAATACAAAGGCCCATTCTTCCCTCCCATCCCTTTCCCCTTATACAATCACAGAATGCCTAGTATGCAGCAAGCTGGATTCATTAGGGTGCTAATCGGATTGCTGACACCCTGGTAATCACCTCATATAATAAACTTCTCTGAGCAAAGCCATTTTAGTGATTTAGAGTTTAGTTTTCTGGGCACAAGCAAAATAGCTCACTTTGGCACCCAACAGTTATATAAGATGTTAACCTTGAGAAATGAGTGACGTATATATCGGAGCTCTGTAAAATTTTGCAACTTTTCTATAAATCTAAAATTATTTCCAAATGATATACTAAAAAACAAAGAACAGGACAATTTTATGCATAAACATACAAGTTTATATATTGCATAATTGAAGTAAATACATCATTACTAGCTTCTGTAACCTTTCTACTTCTGCTCTTTTAGAATTGTCACAATAAATTTTATAATTTCAAGTTTCCAAATAAAACTATTTTTGGATTTACTGTCTGTTACTTTATTTAATAAAATTTATTTAAATTGATTTCTGATTGCATATATATATATATATATATATATATAATGTTTTTTTCCCTTGCTCTATGTTTAAGTTCTGATGACAGTTTGTTAATTTTTAATGTCCTTTTGTTTGTTTTCCCTATATTCCTCATATAAGTGAGACAATCCAGTTCTTCTCTTTTTCTTTCTGGCTAGTTTCACGGGCATAATTCCTTTGAGGTCCATCCATGTTATCACAAATGCATCATATTTGTCTTTTTGATTGCTGAATAATATTCCATTGTACAAATATACCAGGATTTTCTGACCTATTTGTCCATTTTGGGGCTTTTGGGTTGTTTTCATATTTTGACTGTTTTAAATAGTGCTGCAATATACATCTGAGGACAGGTGTCCTTTTTAAAATTTTACCTATTTTCATTCTTTTCTTATTTTTTAATTTATATATATCCTTCCCTCCCTGACCATTCCCCTCATTTCCCCCCTCACCCTACCAGTTATGTACTTTAGTGTGATTCTTAGTTTGTTTTGTTTTTACCTCCTGGTCTTTTGTTTGTTTTTACTATATGCCATATATTAGTGAAACCATTTGGTTTCTTTCTTTTTCTTTCTGACTTGCTTCTGCTAATAAGATTTCTTCTAAGTACATATATGCTATCATAAAATCATCGAAATTGTCATTTTTAATTGATGAGTAATATTCCCTTGTGTATATATACTATCTTTTCATCCAGTCATATGTCTTGGGATATTTGGGTTGTTTCCATGTCTTTGAAATTATAAATAGTGCTGCAGCAAACATCTGACTAAAGGTGTTCCTTTGTACACATATTGAGGTCTCTTTTCAATAGATTCCAAGAAGAGCAATTGCTGGGTCAAATGGTAGTTCCATTTTTATTAGTTTGAGTGTCTTCCACACAGCTTTCCATAGTGGCTGGGCCAGCTTACATTCCCAGCAGCAGTGTTAAGAGTGTTACTTTCTCTCCACATCCAGACCAGCACTTGTTGCCTGTTTTTGGGATATGGGCCATTCTTACTGGTGTAAGGTGGTAGCTCATTGTGGTTTAGATTTGCATTTCCCTTTTTGCTAGTAACATTGAGCTTTTTTTTTTTTTTTTTTCATGTGCCTGTTGGTCTTTTGTATTTTCTCTTTGGAGAAGTGGCTTTTTAGATCTTCTCCCCATATTTTAACTGGATTTTTTGCTTTGTTTTTGTTAAATTGTGTGAGTTTTTTGTGTATCTTTGTTATCAGACCCTTATCACTTGTTTGGAGGGCAAAAATTTTCTCTCATTCAGTTGGGTTTCTTTCCATTTTTCTCTGTTGTCTCTTTTGCTGTACAGAATCTTTTTAGTTCGATGTAGTTACAGCTGTTTGTTTTCCTTCATTTTTTTTACCAGTTATAGATGTGTCCAGAAATGGATTTCTGAACTGTAACTCATGAAGGGTTTTGCCCAAGTTTTCCTCTATATATTTTATCATTTCAGGCCTTACCTTCAAGACTTTTATCCATTTTGAGTTGGTTTTTGCACATGGTGTGAGGAAAGTATCTTGGTTCTTCTTCTTTTTTTTTTTTTTTGCATGTCTTGGTCCAGTTTTCCTAGCACCATTTAATGAAGAGGCTATTCTTGTTCCAATATAAGTTTTTCACTCATTTGTCAAAGATTAGTTGACTAAATATGTGTGATTTTATTTTGGAGTACTAAGTTCTGTTCCATTGGTCTGATCGTTTTTGTACCAGTACCAAGTTGTTTTAATTATAATGACTTTGTAGTATAGTTTGAAGTCTGGAATAATAATACCTCCATTCTCTCTTTTTCTTGTAAGGAGCCTTTTTGATATTCAAGGTCTTTTGTTATTCCATATGAATTTCAGTAATTTTTGTTCTACCTCTTTGAAGAATGTCATTGAAATTTTTATAGGGATTGCATTGAATCAGTAGATTACTTTTGGTTGTATGGCCATTTTGATGATGTTAATTCTTCCAATTCATGAACAGGGAATGTCTTTCCACTTCCTTATGTATTTTTCCATCTCTTTTTTGCAGTGTTTTGAAGTTTTCATTGTATGGTCCTTTCATATGTTTTGTTAGGTTTATTCCCAGGCATTCAATATTTTTTGCATGTGTACAATGGTAAGCATAATGGTTTTTAAAATTCTTCTGCTGCTTGATGTTTTGCATATAGTAATAGGATAGCTACTGTCTTCTGTGTGTTGATTTTGTAACCGGCTACCTTACTGTACTGGTTTATTGTTTCAAGAAGTTTTTCTCTGGATTTATTGGGATTCTCTACATAAAGAATCATATCATCTTCATATAATGATATGTTCAGTTCTTCTTTCTCTATTTGTATTCCTTTTATGTCTTTCTCTTGCCTTATTGCCCTAGCTAGAACTTGCAGTATAATGTTAAAAAGTAGTGGAGATAGTGGGCATCTTTGCCTGGTTCCAGGTCTCAGTAGAAATTATTTTAGATATCCCCATTTAAGATGATGTTTGCTCTAGGTTTGTCATAGATGGCTTTTGTTATATTGTTACGTATGTCCCTTTTAGCCTCAATTTTTCAAGAATTTTTATCATGAATAAGTGTTGAACTTTATCGAATGCTTTCTCTGCACTTACTAATATGACTGTATAGTTTTTGGTTTTGTCCTTGTTGATGTGGTAGATTACATTAATTGTTTTTCAGATGTTGAACCATCCCTGTACTCCTGGGATAAATCCCACTTGGTCATCGTGAATTTTTCTTTGTATGCATCATTGAATTCAATTTTCCAGGATTTTGTTTAAATTTTTGCATCCATGTTTATTAGGGATATTGGTCTATAGTTTTATTTCTTCATGTTGTCTTTATTTGGTTTTGGTATGAGTGTGATGTTTGCTTTGTAGAATGTGTTTGGTAATTTTCCTTCTTGATTTTTTGGAAAAGCTTTAGTTATGAAGGCATTATTTCATCTTTGAATGTCTGGCAGAATTCATTTGTGAAACCATCTGGTTCTCTGGACTTTTGTTTTTAGGAAGAGATTTGATGACTGCAATTCCGCTGCCTGTGATTGGTTTGTTTAGTTTCTGTACTTCTTTGTTCAGTTCTGAGTAGCTGTATATTTCTAAGAATCTGTCCATCTTGTCCAGTTTGCTGTATTTGTTTGCATATAGAGCTTTTATTCTTTAAATCACAACCTCAGTAAATAGTTTTTGGGATACCTCCCAATTCCTCTGGCATGCCCTCCATTCACTCAAACCCTTTATTGTTTGCTAGTCTTGTTAAATCCATTAGTCTCTTTCTTTCCTGTGACTGTGTCTTTTCATCGGGTGAGGGATTAAGTGTTCTTGGGACCAGGCAAGTCATACTGGCAGGTTTTCAGTATTAACCTTGCATTGGGCAGTCAGTCTTATTTATTTGTGGTCTGTCCATTTTTTTCTACTTGCAGGCTGTCTTCTCCAATCCCTTCTCTGTTTTGCTTTTTACCCTATGGTTCTGACATCTGTTTAGGGGGGTCTCACTCCCAGAGAAGAAGTTTCTCTGTGGATGCAGGCATCTGTGAATAGCCATTGTAGATCATCTCCTCTGCCTCAGTTTGCAGCTTGGATATGAGGCCAATGACCCCACTCTTTGGCTATCCTCTCCTGCAGCGTGGGGAGGGGGTGCCTGGCTCTCCTAGAATGCATCTCAGAAATGAGGTCTGGTTCCTCTGGACCCAGTGAACACATAGGTGTGCATTCATGACATCATGCTTCCATAGTTGCTTCTCCAGTCTCGCATACACTGGTTCTCTCAATATCCCATTTCTTGTGTCCAGCTCAGACTTGTGGGCTGGATTTTTACCTGGGTCCTCACCTGTTCTATGATGGGTTTTGTATTATTGTATTATTTATGTTCTTCATCCTCCTGAATATTAGCTGGAGTGAGAGTGAAATGGACATGCCTTTCCATTTCAGGTGTACTTTTGAATTGGTGTTTTTATCCTAAGGGTAGATTCCCAGATGTGAGATTATTAGATTGAATGGTAGTTCCATTTTTAATTATTTGAGGGTTTTGCACAAATTTTCCATAGTGGCTACACCAGTTTGCATTCCCACCATCAGTGTAAAAGTGTTCTTTTTTTCTCCACATATACAGTAGCACTTGTTGCCTGTTTTTTTTGATATGGGCCATTCTTACTTGTGTGATGTGGTATCTCAGTGTGATTTTGATTTTCATCAAATAAAACTATTAAAAATACTTTTTTATGGAGGCAACTGTTTACATTGTTGCTTATATTTCAGAATATAGTATCTCACAATTCAGGTGTTACAATAGTACACTTACCATCAGAGCCCCTGTATGTAATCCTTCACCACAATTCAAAATTAGCTTGGTTTAAAACAAACCAGACAACCAAAGTATTTTTATAAAAGTAAAATTCCTCTAAGCTTCTGCTATCTCCCAGCCTTCATTTTCAAATGCAATTGTTTAAACTCCTGCTTGTATTACTAAAAATCATCTCCTACTACCCGTAAACTCTCTCTATATCGCTAGTACCCCTCATGTAACCTCCTATATCTCTCCTGTTTATCAATAAAATTACATCCCTTCCTAATTAAATAAATGAAAAGTGATTAGAATGTATATAACATGGTTCACTTTAGAGGTAGGTGTGTGTCAAGACTTTGTTTGTACAAGTTTTTGTTGTTCTTGGATTTTTATATTATTTTATTTTTTCTTATATTTTCAGTTCATTCAAATGGTGTAATAAATATTGTATTTTATCTTCTTCAGGTTCTTCTTTAGACCTGCTACACAACTGTCCTCTTATACTTCCCTGTCCAGGATCTATTTCATTGAATTCACTGACTCCTGAATCTCTCAGCATCACAACTAACTAATGAATTTGTCTAAATATAAAATTATAAGTTAAGAATATTTTTAGTAAATATTTTGAAGGTTCTATTATTTTCTAGTATGCAGTATATTGCAGCTTTCATTTTCATTCTCTCTTTAAGTATTAACCTCTCATACTTTGTCCATCTCTACCACTAAGGGATTTTTCTCCTTAGTTGTTCTGAAATTTTATAGTAATACATGTGAATATGTTTGGTGTATGGAGAATACTCTCACTTTTATTATTTTTGTGGTATAATTTTTCTCTACTGCATCTCTGAAATTCCTACTACAATTTATAAAGCTTAGAATGCTTGTTTGTGCCTTCACTTAAATCTTCTCTCCCTTATACTATATAGGCAATTATCTTGACTTAATTTTCTGTTCTTAAGAACTTATTATTCTAGTGATTGTATTTACTTTCTTAGAAACTCCTCTTGTCCTATTATTTCACATGGCAGCATGATGTTAATATATGGGTAAAATGTTCCCCTGAATCATTGTGCTCTGAATTAAATATTTTAATGCTTAATTTCTCTATATTTCCTGAAGTATCTTCATTTTATGAGACCAACTCCTTTGTTGATTAATCTTAAATCTTTTTAAGATTTAAGAGGTGTAGGTTTTCATGAACTAATCAGGGGCCACTTGCTTATCTGTTCACATTTAGGAAGGAAACTTATAAAATGAAGCTGACTGGGGCATCTGTATACATTTACAGGACTTTTACATTGATGCATTTTCCCTTGGAGCAAATGGGCAAGAAGTTACTCATGATGCTGCAGTAAACTACAGCAAAGTCAGATTTTGAAGACTTTATGTGTTTGTGACACAAGGATCCTTTGTGTCAGTTAAATTTTTCAGAGTATTTTCATTTGCTTGTTTTTTGCCTTGAAAAAATGACGTGAGAACATCAGAAGTTTGGGTGATTTAACTGTGACTGAATTAATACCCAATACTATTTCAATATCAAATGTTACTATAGCTTTCCACAGTATCTTCTACCTATGATGCCAATGATCTCTGTGGTTTATCAGTCTAATAGTCTACCTCACTGTGTTAATATTCTTCTGGATTTACTTAGGCTCCATTTCCCTCCACTTCCTTTAAAGTTATCATTTTTTAACCTCTTGTCCTTTGTTATAAAAAACACACTGATCTCTTTCATTGATATTCCTTCTTATTTTCCAAACACATTTTATAACATGTGCCCTTTGCTATCATCTACTCTAATTTAACTGAGCTTAGAAGGAGAGAAGAAACATGGTCCATTTTAAATCTATAAAAAACTTGCTCTTGGGTAATATCCTTTCCCTCCCTCAACTCAGTCTAGAGGGTCTTGCTTTTCTAGCTCCTTTATTTTGTCTCTGTTTCTTTAAATAAATTGCTTCTTTCAACTTAAAAGAACAAACAAAACTTTCTCTCAACTTAATAATGAAAATCAATGAAGTCTGTTGCAAACATCTGAATCATTGAAAGAATTAGACTTGCTATAAAGTGAAACAATACAAATGGCAGTAGCTATCCACAAGCAATGATACTTATACTTTTATATACACTGGACTTTAGAAAATATATAAAGTATTACAAATTTCAGACCTACAAGGAATAATCCTAGCCTTTTCTATGCCTACCTTAAATATCAACTACAATGTAATTTCAAAACTATCTATCTTTGGAGACTGTAATTGCCCATCTTCTTAAGTAAATGCTTTATTTATTGGGATCAGTACAAGTAGAGTCACTTGAATATACAAGAGCAAGGTAATGTACTTAGTATCTTACTGTCAAATAAAACAAGTCTATACATTAGTCATTATTTTACACATTACCAACTCAAAGAGCATAGAGGTTACTTCCTCCTCCTCTTCCTTCTTTCCTATTCCTTTTTTTTTCTTCTCCTGAAAGGGATCTCAAAGAGTATGAATCTAAAGGAAACCCATCTCTCACTCACTTGTAAATTTGTTCTTTGCATCAGGGCTAGAGGAAAACTCAGTCTCCAAATTCCTAAGACATCTTCACATTCTTGTCCAGTCAGAATAAATTAGGGTGCAGTGTGAATATAGAGATTGGTTAATGTTGTATATCATGAAAAAACAATAAAGGAAATCCATGTACTGAGTCAAAAATGGAAAATTAATACTTTTCAGATATACAAAAAGTCCTCTAGATTCAAATTGGTTTTCTTTTTCTTTGAGAAAAGACAAGTACTAAGGAGATATATAATATTAAAGACTTTTAAATAGAGTAAAAGTATGTTTTTATTGCAGTATTTAATTAAATCATTAAAATACTTTGAGTAGTAATGATTGTTTTGTTTTATATTTTAAAAATTTGGATACAAAGGGTCATGAAGTTTTTTTTCTAAGATCATATATATTTTAGAGGGTGATATTAAAACTCAAAATCAAGCACATTAATCTTTAAATTCTGTGTTTTTCCCATCATGCAGAAATGACTCAAATTTATAGTCAGACACATTGATTCATCCTATCAATTTCCCATCAGTTTTGACAGACTACCTATTACCTTGTTGGCAGTCATCCAGGCTACAGTCTTTCATGGAGGCCCTGCACTATCAAGCAAAGATTTGGTTCCAAAATTTCCAAATATGATGGTGTTTAGAAGATCAAGTTTATAATTCAATATAGACCTTATGGAGAGTCAACTAATCTGTTTAAAATATCTGGTTAGTACTCTGCAGAGTCAATGCATGTGAAGCTTTTTTTGTGACAATTACTATTTGGACCTAAGCTTCAAAACATCAAATTAGGTATTAAACTTAGATCAATAATAGCACAGGTAAGCTCAGGAGAGCTTTGTCTTTGCTCAGAATTCTTTAAAATAGATGCAAGTTCCTATCATGTTGAGAGTGATAATATCAGCAACCTCCGATTACAGTTGGCAATAACCCTTAAATATTAAAATCATTTCAGGAAAAGTAGAAAATAAAATTTTCAATATAAAAATAAAACTATATTCCCAGACCTATAGTTTGGGACAGGATATTAGAATGAAAAAAATGTTTTTTCCTATATAAACTAGAATTGTCAAATAGAAAAAAATGAATTGTTAGACAAAAAAGAATAATAGAATTAATCTCAATGTATAGAGAGATGAACTCTGTAAAAGGGTAAATAGGCTAAATAACAACCAATGGATAGAGACAGGGGCAGATTTTGACTTAGTATAACCAAAGCCACTCAGCAACAAAATGGGATGCTGTAGAAAAATGCCAAGTCTCTCTTTTCTGCAGATGGTTTCTGAAAGAGCTTTAGAAAAGTTTGCTCCTTATGTGGATGGTTTGGGTAGACCCTTCCAATTGCATGATACAGTGCTTGTAGCATTGCTTCCTTCATGCCAAATAGAGTCTTAACGGCCTGGGAAACTATTGTGCCCTTTCTATCCTCATCTCTTATAGTCATTGATGTATAATTACTCACAATAATTACTTGTAGGTAGGTATAGTCCTTCTAAATTCCAATTTCTTTTTTAGCATCAATAGGATATGACTGACTTTAGAAACTTCAGTGAGAGTAACTTTTTGAGAAATGAAAGCAGTTTTTAATTCTTTATTTCACTTATTCTTATTCCTTTTTTAAAACTACTACTCTAATTAGACTGTCCCCTATAACTAAAATAATTCACATACTTTATTGTAATTGATTCTGGCAACACTCCCTCAGTATCTGTTTACACTTAGGAGAAGTATGTGGCAGTGCAGTCCCTTGATCTTGCTGCATGATCTCTTGAGACCCATCAGTCTAATGGGATGTTTAAAAATCTGCCAGGGACCTTTTCTCTTTACTAACTTCTCTTTGGTATAAAGCTGACAGTATGAGTTTCTAGCAGAACCTGACTTTTGAACTTGGTTTATAATTTCAGCCTCTGAAAGACTTGTTTTGAGTGACTTTTTCAAAGGAATGCTAAAATCAAGGGACATTTTTCACCATGAAGAGTGACTGTCTTGTTTGAATTTCCTCAGTAGCAGACATAATGATGAAAAATAGAGTATGATAGTTCATTTAGAGGTGATCCCAGGAGAGAACATTAGGGGGAAAGACAGTGAAACAGAACATAAGATGGCATCATTCTTCATCCGCAAAGCTACTAAAAGGAAAAATGGAGTCTGACTCACTAGGGAATTCTGGGCGTCAGTACAAAACATGCTTGCATCATCTTATCTAAGGGTGACAAAACTGGATGATGCAACCACCAAGTAACCTGTCACTTGTCATGATTTTATGTCAAGGGGATTAACTCTGACAACTCTGGCATCTGTGTGTTGGTCTGCTCCCACAGCTTACAGACACATGCACATACATATGCACGCACACACACACACACACACACACACACACACACACACACACACTCAAAGTCTTCCTGGCAGAAAGTTTGACATATTCCTAGTAAGCAGCTTTGAGGTATGTAGTGATGGATACCATAGAGCAAAAACAGATTTGGGGGTATAAATCATGGTTGAAAAGTATCCCAGAGATGACTCATGTCTCTAAGAGAAAGGTCTATGGGCACGAGAACATCGTTTGGAGGAAGAGCAGTGTTTAGTGCAATTAGGAGAATAAATAAAGGGAACAGCGTTCAAACATGATAGAAAAATGCCGATTTAAACAAACTTAAACATTCAAAAGGACTGTCCCTACAGAACACTATAGAATTGGAAACCAGCTTTTTTTTTCAAAATTACTTGACAAAATTTTCTAAAAGTACTCTAGTGAGTACACTAGTCATGAGAACCACTATATATATATATATAACATATATATATATAATTTATATATAATATATATGTGTGTTTAAGAGGTTTAGCATGTTACTCCTAGAGTTGTTTGAAATGCCCATTTTCCTGCTAGTCTGCTCTTTGTGATAATGATTCGACAGGATTGAAACCTACTGGATGGGTTGTTGTTCTCTTTCTCTGTTGTAAACTAGAAGTGAGTACCCAATGGCATATCCCACTGCCCCTTACAATACTGTTCTATCAGTTCTTTGAAGTGTGGGTCCAGAACAACATAGGCTCTAAGTGGCATTAATTACTTAAACATATACCTGCTAGTAGAGTGTATTGTCCTCAGCATCCCCTCAGACAACAAAATCTACCCCCAAATAGACATTTTTAAGGGGAAGAGGAACTTCCCACTGATATTTTCTCTTACTAAGCAGTAGTATATATTTAGGGCACTTTTTGATGGTAACAACTATATTTGGCAACTGAACTCATCTAATCTTCTTAACAACATGAAAAAAGAAATATTTGCCACTCCCTACATGTATTTTACATAACCAAATTAAGGCTCAGAGAAGCTAGTCAACTGACATATGGCCTCCAACAGGAGAATAAGATTTCATTTCAGAAATGGATATCCAATTTTAGCCCATGAGCTCTTTTGCCTAGGGGACTGTATTGTTCTGCAATTAGTGTCACATCATCAATTATAGGACAGTGAGTCAAGAGAAAACAAAGTAAATTTGTTTATAAATTTCATAGAAAATAACAGTGGGTAGTGATGTAAAAAAGTTATCTCTTCTAAGAGTTTTAAACATCGAGTAGTCCCAAAGTTAGTCAATGCCAGCTCTAAAAAAAGACATTGAAATTCACTTGGGTAGATAAAAATTACAATAGCTACAATTTACAGAGATAAATTGAACCCCTTAACTTAAGAAGGGAATATATGCTCTGCTTACAGTCCTAGGGAATAACAATGCAGGGATGCAGCTTTTTTGTATAGCTGTTCTTTAGAAACAAACAAAAAAATTGCACTCACATAAGATTTAACCTGAAGATACAGTCAATGTTATTAAAATATGAAGCCATATGTTTGGAGACTAGAGAAATAGGAGACAATAAATCAGACTTTCAGGTCTATACAGATAGTGAAGAGATGAAGCATTTGGTATTGACTGCATTTCATTAGATGCAGTGATTGTGCTGGATACAATTTCAATATGTGAATAATAGACAGATAGTGGGCACAAGGATAAAGGGGGATGTGGATAGAGGATGATTCTTAAAGAGTGCAACAATTCTACAAAACTTGAGCAGAAGTAATGAGTACCCTTAGTGAAAGGGTAAGATGAATGGCAACTTTCGGGTATTCTTAACCATAAATGATACTCTCCTGCAAAGTGAGGACAGAATCGGGTTCAATAAATGCCATGACAATATATAACTTTGCCCTGATTCTTTGGCTGCCTGGGGAGCAAATGAGTCAATGTGAGATGTTCTCTAAAGACTCCCACAGTGGCTTATGCCTAATAGATTCAATAGATGAAGCTGAAGTTTTTAATGACTGGAAACAGGGCCCTAGAGAGCTGGTTAGGATAGGGAGGTATGCCTTTTCCCCTTCCCAAGACATTCACATTTCAGAAATAACAAGAGGGTCTCTGACTAGAATGCAGGTGGTGATGTTGTGGCAAAGTGTAGGGGAGGGAACAGTAATGAACATGTAATGAAACTGTATTTAAAATGCGAGTAACTGAAAGACACTGAATGTAGCAAATGGACTGTGCAAGGGGACACGAGGTCACTGATACTATAGCTGAGGAAGGAGATTTTGGATTAGAGAATGGTGAGTGAAATGGAACAGATGGAGGCAGTATTAGGCACTAAGGTCACACAAGCCCTTAGGAGAGAAGTTGGCAGGAATTATATTGCCACATTGTAAGTGCAAATATGTAATTGCTTAGCAAATTAAGGAGGTAATGAATGAAGGATGGACTAGAAGGTGACAAGTTAAAGTTGCCAGAATTATCACATGTCCTTTAATAATACTGACATTTCACAGACAGAAGAAAATATCAAGAGAGAGCATATATAAGTGCAAAGAGAAAATGAATTAAAATGAGGTGTACTGACATTTTATTCCATAACTGTGAAAAGAGACAAATGTTTATCCTTTCTATGCCTTTTCTCCTTCATTTGCAAGTGATAGCTTTTGTAATACCAAATAATTTAATACAAAGGGTCAAAAATAGAGAACTACTCAAAACTCAATTGTTATTGAAAGTAAAGCCAATAATAATTTCAAACATAGTTGTTGTCAAAATGGAATTGTTTTCATTGCAAGAGAGTAAGTTATATTTGCCCTTATGAAAGATGCAACAATAGCATAGGCAAATTATATCAGGGGCCAGGTTTACAGGGAAGAAATCAGAGGTTAAAAGCCTGAGGTTTGAATTCCCATGGATCTGTGATTCAGTTCAATTTTTCTCACATTTAAGCTACATGGTGTTATGCTACATCTAATCTTTCATAGGTTTTACCTTTCATATCTATAAAATGAGAGAATGATATCTAATCCACCAGTGGTTGTGGGTATTAGATCAGAAAGTTAAACCTCAGCACACAGCATATGGAAATCACTCAGTAGATGGTAGAAAGTGTACCTTTCTCATGACTCACTTCCATATGTATGGGTCTATAGAAAATAAAAATATCCAACCTGGAAAGATAGAAAATGAAGTCATGAACTTCCACTACAAAACCAGAAGCAGAGTAAATATAGTTAGCTCTTATTGGTATCATTCATGAGGCCTGTGAAGGAAATATCAGTTTTATGTACCATCACCTATATTTTCCCTGGAAAATTGTTTGGTTTTAATTCATACTCAAGTTTATAACCTATTTTGATTTGATTTTTGTGTACTTTATAAGACAGTGGTCCAGTTTTCCCAGTGCCATTAACAAAGGAGGTTATCATTTCCTCATTACAGCTTTGTCATAAACCAGTTGGTTATATATGCATGGATTTATTTCTCAGCCCTTTATTCTGGACCAGTGATCTACGTGTCTGTTTTTACGTCAATGCCACACCATTTTAATCACTATTGCTTTGCTACTTAGTTTGGAATTAGGGAGTGTGATCTTTCCAGCTTTTCACTTCTTTCTCAAAATTACTTTAGCTCTTCCTGTGACACACCATTTCATTTGGTAGTAGCATGATATTATAAAACAAGTACTAAGGAACTTCTTATATAAACTCAGAATATGATGATTTTAAAGAGGCAGTAATAATATTATAGAAATGAGGATATGGTACTCTTTGAATACAAAATGTAATAATACATAGCTAGTATACTTCTGGGGGGATTGTTTGTCTGTGCAAAAGTACATAATATTTTTTATCATATTGATGATAATACACTTTTTATGAGAGGTAATGCCTCCTGAGAATTGGGGGATAAATGCACAAAAACATAAGACTTGTCAGTCTAGCAATTCTGTTCATCAAAACTATAAGTTCTGAAAACAGAATAAAGTCCCTCAGTAGGTACAGATATTTTCCATAACCAAATATTTCTCAAGTTTAGTTCAGGTTTTTACACAGGAATCCATAATATATATTAGCATTTTCTAAATCAAACAATTTAACAGTCAGGGTTCTGTTTCAGACAAGAGAATTCGTTGTACATAAATAGGAAACAAATTTAACAAAAGGTACTTAATATCATATAGAATGATAGAAGGACTAGATACCAGACTCGAATTCTATATACTAAAAGCAGGAGAAATGTCTCACACCACAAACATGTTTTGATGGAAATTTCTATGCTATACCTGAAAGATATGAAGTCTATGAAGGCAGGAACTAGAAATTAGTGCTTTTCTATAGCTGATGCAGCAAGCCAAGCAACTCCATGAGGCCATGCTTGCCAGAACTCAGCCACAGTCATGTATCCTGCAAATAAATAGGCCTCTTGGTAGCTGATCAAATGTCTATACTTAATGTCAAGGGAACCTGAGAATGATTACTTAGTGATTCTACTTAATGAAGGTTAGATTCATGATATGGAGAAATGCTAGAATAGGACAGGAATATTCAAAAGATTTGGGGCTGCCATAATGCCAGCTGTGTCCATTCAATAATGCTCACCTTATCTCTCACAATCTTTTTTGGTATTTTTGCAAGTATTTTTATTCCATTAACATGTACTTTCCAAAAGGCCAAACCACCACCTGAGCAAAAACTTAATTGCACTATTTGCTAGGTAGGTATTTTCATCCCACTCAGAGAAGCTGCTATAAAGGGAGACATATATTAGTCTGATCACTATTATCTATGTATACTTAGGCCAGTTTATTTTATTTATATTTACAATTAGAAAAGTTGCATGAAAGTTTCTATTAGAGGTGCTTTCTATCTTAAATTTTTAATTCTCCCAAGAGATCCTTTAAAGGAGAGCCCATTGGTGATATTTTATTTCCTAACTGATTTGACTAGTTCTGTGAGAGAGGCTAAAACTAAGATTTTTGTTCTCATTTCTTCACATATGCACAGATTCATATGAAAATCTAAAATTGCTTGTGAAATGAATTTAGTTCAGCTTAATGAAATGGATGCTCTTTACCTGTGAAATGCAGCAAGACCTAGGTAAGTGAGTAGTGTGGGATAGTTCAGACCAAAAGTGAAAAGTATCTTCTCTGGAGGAGAATTGGAATCAACCATGTTTAGATTTTTTTCATAATAATTGTTCTCACTTCAGCAAGAGGCCCACTACTCTACAGATGTGATTCACTAAGTGGCTAAGACAAACCTTGGCTCTTCGTTGCAGGGCAGAAAAACAAAAGGAAATCTATGCCCTCTTTTTCTAACAGAAAGAGTTATTTTGAACTAACAATCCTATAGCACACTGAAGGGATAGCATTATATGGGTAATGTAAAAATACCCTAGCTCTCAAGTAAATGGACACTTATCCCATGCAGCTATGAAAAGGTAATTGGAGTCTAAAGTGTAAAGTATAATGGAAGGTTATTGAACATTTTGAAGTGGTTGGGCTGGATTTTTCACTACATATGAGATAACATTTTCTTTTTTTTTTTTTTATGGCCTGAAAACTTTTGTTTAAGTTTTCTTTTATAACTTAACAAGCCTAGTGTTAGTATATCTGGGAATTTTGTGCTTCGTCTTAGACAATCAAAATGATGACATTGCTCTACTCCCAGAAACTTAATACCATTAACCAAGAACCACTTTAGTATAATATTTATTAGCTTCAGTTAAAAGTTAAAAATAATAAGTAAGTTAATTTCTACCTTTGATATTTTTCTCAACTCTTTAAACCTGGTAGAACCTCAACTCTTTAACCTCGGGTTCAACTGATCAGGGTTTGATCAAAGTCAGGATTTAATCATGATTTACAGGTCTCCCAACCTCCTCACAAACTGAGATGTACTCTCATAAGACCAGCATCATAAGCATTATTTTAACAGCTATTCTGCAAATATAGATGATTCTCTTTCTCGTCTATAGAGATGGGATCAGAGAGTGTACTAACTTGTATCGCTTTAAAGACTAGCAGCATTCTGAGAGGTGGAAAGACCTCTGCCATGTTTTAAGTTTCCTCATGTCTGTTTCTAAAAACACCTAAATCACTATCCATCACTTTAATCTTAGTGGAAGATGGAAAAACTGTAAATATATGACAAGGGGTGCACTGAGAGTCACATGTATAATCTCTATTTCTTTCCAAATCCAACACGAGAAAAACATGATAACTTCTCTTTCTGTTATAATTGTGATGTGAGTATTGAAGAGAAATTAAGAGTATGGAAATTCCAGTTTTTTCTTTTTAAAAAGCTTTCTCCCAAGCCAAGAACCTACAAAGTCTCTTGACCCAAATGCTCACAGTTGTTCTGGTAAATAATAAATTATTCTCATTTCTAGTCTCAATTATTTTCCTTACTCTTATATTCTCATCAATCTACAGTTTTCCCCCAATCTCCCTCATCTAGCAAGCAGATTTTCTTTTCCCCCAGTGTTTATCTTTCTCATACCATCTCTCCTCTTTTCCTTTTACTGCCAAACTTTTGAAGACAGCTGTGTTTGCTTGCCTTTGTTTACCACTTCTGATTTATGTCAAAGTACACAGTACACTAGCTGATATTTTCCAGTTGAATGTAAACTGTTCTTGCAAAATCCACCAAAGTTCATCTAACTGCTGTGTAGCATTTGGTAATTCTTCTGCTTCACTTCTTTGTGGTCTGCAATGTTCCTGACCACTTCATACTATGGACATTTTATTCTAGTGTCACGTATTTCCAGTACTTTCACTAGAGGTTCTTAATGTCCAAACCTGGATTCTATTCCTATGCGAGCATCTTACACACAGATTAACCCTACTTAATGCTTTCTAATTTTTCCTTTCTGTTTCCAGAAACTTTCTCTAATTAATGTCATCTAATTCCACAGGAATTATCATCAATGTTATTCTGTTTTTTAAACTCTATTCTGAAAACATTATCCAAATGGGTGTACAACAAATGATTCATATGCAGTATTTTCCAAATACGTATTTTTTTTCAAATATATTGTTATAGGCTACCTTTCAGAATTCTCATTCCTAATCCTTTTTTACTTTCTTCTGACTTAAAAAAGGCATATGCTACTTGCTTTAAAAAGAGACATATTGAGACCAAGAGCAAATATGTAGATGCTGGATTTAAAAGATAAAAAGTTTGTTTTTCTCTGAAGGTATCATGGGTATCAGGACCAAGAACATCTACCAAAATATGAAGTTCATTTATGAAATGGACATATTTAAGATAATATTGTGGGAAGTTATTTGAGCAAAGTGCATTCCTACATGATAAGTAATATATACAACATAAGAAACTTTATGGAATAAAACTATCAAAGGAAGGACCAAAATTAGGTTTCAGGGCTCATGAGAAATTTTGTGCTATAATCACACAACTTGAGTTTTGGGTCAAGTTCATTGAAAGAGCAACTTCATTTTATAGACTCTGATGTATCATATGTACTCACAGAGTATTTCCTCTTAACCCACACATCAAAGTGAGGATGCTCAGTCTGCATAGCCTAGAAGCTAGTGAGTGTTAGAATCAGGTACACGTCTGCCATTATTGAAAAGAGAGGGTGTCTTTGTTACTTTTACAGCAGTGAGATCCAATTTTCCTAATCAGCTGAGAGAAACTCATTTCTAATATAAACCCAGTAAAATTAAATGTTGCTTTTTATGGAAAATTTTCTAATAAAATGTTTATACAACATGCATATAATAATGACTAAAAGGAAAAGGTGCTTTCTATCTTTTAAATGTCTGAAATTTTAACCTCACAGTTTATGAGTAATTATAAGAATTTAATCATAATGAATATTATTTTGTTTCACCTAGAGAAACTAAAAATAACTGTTACTTGTGTTTTCTGTGGAGTTTTCCTGTGCATTCTTTCCAGTTTTGATGCCTGCAAAGTGGGATAAACAGTGGTAAGAAATTGTATAGTCACATGCAGAATAATGAAACCAACCACTATCTCATACCTTGCACAAAAATTAGCTTAAAATGGAGTCAAATTTAAAATCTGAAATCATAAGAAAACATATGATAACATAGGGCATATTCTTGATTTCAGCCATAGAAAAGTCTTTGGTGGCTCATCTTCAGTAAGGGAAACAGAAGCAAATACAAAAAAGTGAGACTAGATCTGAGTAAAAAAAATTCTGTGTAGTCAAAGAAACTTGCCACAATATGAAGCTATCCTACTAGATGAAAGAAGATAACTGCACATCATATGTCCAACAAGATGTTATATCCAAGATCTACAGAGAATTCATAAAATTCAATAGACATCAAAAACCAAAACAAACAACCCAATTTAGAAGTAGACAGTGGATCTAAATAGAAATGTATACCAAGAAGACATACAGATGGCCAATAGGCACAGGAAAAGATGTTCATCGTCTATTACTATTAGGTAAATGTAAGTGACAACAACAATATTACTTCATACCTCTAAGAATGGCTATTATTCAAAAGACAGGAAACAAGTGTTAGAGAGGATGAAGTGTGAATAGAAACTGTATATACTATATATGGGGATATAAATTGGTTTAGCCTTTATGGAAAATAGTCAGGAGATACTTCAAAAACTGAAGAAATTCCAAATGATACAGTTATCTCTCTAATGGGTAGTAAGCACCCATTAGATTACATAAACATTAATTCAAAGAGAAATATGTGGCCCCCACTTTTATTACTGTAGCATTTATAATTACCAAAAGCTGGAAACAACCAAAGTGTTCATCAATTTACAAATAAACAAAATGCATGCATATATATATATATATATATGCATACGTATGTATGTGTATTTATACACACACACACACACACACACAGAGAATAGAATACTATTCAACTAGAACTAAAATAAAGTCCTGCCATTTGGAACAACATGAATAGATCTAGTGGAAATTATTTTTAGTGAAGCAAACCAGACAGAAAAAGCCAAACAACCTAGAATTTCAGTCATATATGGTATAAAGAGAAAGCAAACATATGTACTAAATAGAACAAAAATAAACTTTTGGACTTTGAAAGTACTTAGTGATTACCAAATGGAAATAGAGAAGGGGGGTATATACACCAGGTAAAAGGGTACAATGGTGTGGTAAAAGACAAATTTGTACTTTTAGCAGTGAACATAATATAGTAAATATACTTATTGATTCTCGGTAATGAACATCTGATATTTATATAATGCAATAATTCAATGTTCTCTCTATTTAAAAAAATGGTAACTTGAATTCATACTCTATCATGAGGGTGTAAAGTGACTGGTGGAGAGATCAATTTCTCCAGCAGTGAGGATAATATTCCCCAAAGAATAAATGATGGAAAGACTAATTCTAAATTCTTCCATGTTTGGAATGTCAAAATTCAAGTATCTAATTTAAAACTACTACTTTATCAGGTGATTTTTTTGTAATGTTTTAATATTTTTATGATGGTCTAGTACATTCTTAATATGTGTACTATGTGTTGCTTTGAAAAACAGTTTTGTAAGCTATTGTTTTACGTTCTCTTTTTATTGCAATAGTTTTTGTCTTATACAAGTAAAATCAATCTTCCACTGACCAGCAAATCTGTTCATCCCAGCCTCCCAAGCTAGCCCTGGACTGCTATAATTGGTATTTTGAAATAGCCCTGAGTAAGTGGACTCATAAGATTATAGTTTAGCATATTAACCAAGGATAAATATGGCCTTGTGATTTTATGGAAAAAAAAAAAAAAGAGAAAATGTCCTACTTAGTCTTTAATATAGCAAATTTCCATGTTGTCATCTATACATGGTATTTTATTAGCTAACATTTCTGAAGCTCAAATTGACAAAATAAATTGTGTGTATGAGCATCTATGTGTATGACTCAAATTTCTCAGAACACGGCAGGAATTGTCGCCTGTAAAAGGTATATCAATCTTTGACATAGAAAACAACTAGGTCCATTAAACCAACATGGGAACTCACTAAAATTCCTTTATTCATTTGATGTTATGTTGTAGATATATATTTTACTCCATTAGGTCCTACCTTGCATTGAAATTGAAACAATATAGCATAAAATCAGTTTCCTCAGTATTATGTTTTTTCACTAGCCTATAGTCGTGCATATTTCTTCATGCACCCATTAAAATATTTTGAAAATATTTTGAAGTGATGATTGCTTCAGTAACAATTCCCTGAGCTTAAACTATATATTCATATTCCAGAATTCTGAAAACAGTATGGCTGTTTCGCATTTTCCTAAAAACTTTGAATGCTACGAAGGCATTTAAGCTAACTCAATGGCTAGTGGAGTTACTAATCTTAATGTCATTATACACATTCAATCCAAAACTGAATTTAACTGGCTAACCGCCTCAAATGGGCTCATGAGTCTTAGAAACAGGTTCATTTGGAAATAAATTTTTTTCCTAAGGATTGTTGTAATTTCTTCCTTCCACATATTTTTCTGCAATGTTACCTTGTCCCCCCACAATCAGAAAGTAGAGTTGAGAGGTTCCTACAGTGCCCTTGCCATGGCAGGCACCCCACCAAGGTGCCAGGTGGGAGGAAGGCTGCTTTTAGCTCCTAAGGGGTCTGAGGGTAGGGCAACACCCCTATCAGTGCATGGGCTACTGGTGGGGTTTTGGTCCCCCCCCCCACCATTGTCACTCCTACTTTTAACAGATCTCACTGGAATGAGAAAACCAACAATCCACTGAAGGACACACAGGAGAAAAGAGGAACAAACAAAAACCCTGGGTATAATCATCACCTGAGTAGGATCCAAACTGAGCATGATCAGAAACACAAGACATGACTGGGAGACTAGTCACATAAACGATCAAGCAAAGAACTTCACCTATGACATTCAAGAGGCTAAACAAACAAGCTCCCAACCCAGAGAAGCCACCACGATGAGCAAAGCACCTTCCTCTTCCATTCGGGAAGGAAAGTCACAGAGAAGGGGTTGCAGTGCCACAACAGTACTATAAACCACGAGAACGTAGAGGAGCTGAACAAGCCTTCTTTTTTTTCTTTTGAGACTAGGTGTCTCACTATTTTTGCCCATGGAACCGCAGGCTCTCGTTGCCTGGGTTACCACAGACTCAAGCGATCCCCAGCCTCAGCTTCCCAGGTAGCTGGCATTACAGGCGCACGCCACCATGCCCAGCTATTTTTTTGGAACCAAGTCTTGCTACGGGCCCCAGGAGGGACTCAAACCGTGATCCCTAGCTCCGGCTGCTTCATAGGCTGAAGCTTACAGGCACGAGCCAGCATGCCCGGCTGAACAAGCCTTCTATTGGAGTCTGTCCTCACTGGAGAATCTCTCTAACATCAGTGACTGAGAGTTGGGATCCCAACCCCAGAGGTCAGAATTATAAGGCTTGGAATCAACACCATGCACCATGGGACAGACACCAGAACGAAGAAGGCAGCCAGCATGAATAAGGAGAAATGAATCCCAACGACCACAAAGGTCTGGAGAAAAGAAGACTGTCAACTTCACAACAGGAAGTGCCACAATAAAGTTACCTGGAGAACAATGCCATCCACCTGCGCTACAAGACTTCCCAAATGAGCTTGAACTGGCTACCCGCTTCAAAGTTACTCTTAGAAATATAAACAGCATGGACTATCAAGTCACAGGAGTTCAGGACCTCACCCAAGCAAAGAACATTTACCAGATAAAGGAGGAGACCAAAGGGCCAATCATCGACCAACTGATCTACAACTATCAACCAACAACTCACAGAGAGAGGGAGTTGGAGTGACCAGAGGAGTATGTGGCGGGCAGGGAAAGGGAGGGTCATACATAAGGGGATCAGTAATTGCACAAATGTGACCAAGGTTGTAATAAAATAATACATCTTTTAAAAAGTATAGTTGATCTTTCCACCCACTGAATATAATGGACTCTGGAACTGCATTAGCCAATAGTCAGTGGAAAAAGTCAGGGTTAACCTACCCATTAGACATGACTAGCAAAATGTCTCCAATCCAGGCTATTTCTAGGGATTCTTGATAATGTCTTCATTTTTTCTTAAAATTTATATAAAAATGAACTCTTTAAGATATCTGACTATATTATATATATTCATATATTCATCTTTCTATCAATACTTTCATAAAATATAACTATATATTTAATTTGTTTACTTTTATGGAAGAAACATCTATGAAAGCAAAAGGATCTGGGGTTTATGAATGAATAGGATACTTGAAGAAGTGACACAATGCCAACTCTTGCATTGCCTGGAAGCTTCTTCCTGCCTTTGAGATACTCATCCTTGAAACATTCCCTTTTAAAATCCAGTTACCATGCTGTGATGACCAAAGTAAAATGGAAAGGTCATTCTGGTTCAGAGCTGTAGGTGAGCTCCCATATATCTGCTAGTGTTAACTGTCAACCATGTGAGAGCGCTATTTTGGATGTCTAGCCAGTAAAGCCTTCAGATGATTTATCCATCCATTATCTGATTAGACCTGAATGTGAGACAAAAAGCAAGGTCTGTCTAGTTTAGTTAAGTCAACCCAAAATACTGGGAAAAGAGTAAAGTATGATTTGAAGACAGCAGGTTTCAGAGTAGCTTATTAGGCAGCAATAGAGAGCTGAAACATTCATTCATTTGCTCACAAATTTACTATTTTATAATACATTATTTGAGATATTAAGTGTTAACACACAGAGAACTCTATTGATAAGCATTGCCAAAACAATTGCTTCTTTTAAAACTTAGAGCGGGGGAGACAAATAGAGGTGAAAGCTAACTAAACTGAATAAGTAGCTGTAAGATAACTTTTAGGAATTAAAAACAAGTTATTGATAAGTGGATAACTTCATTAAATACAGGGGAAAATATCTTTATTATAAAGACACATTTGCAAGATAAAATATCTATTTTTAAAATAAAACTGTTCAAACCCTGGTCACATGGTCTTTAGCTTTACAACCATGATAATGCATGTTAATTGTTTTCAATTATAGGCAGTTTATTTAGCTGTTGTGAGAATAAAGCGAACCAACATGCTTAGAACTCTTCAATAGTGTCTGAGTTGTGTGTTTGTATCAGTTATTAGGTATTTGTATATATTTTAATACTTGAAAGTATTACTGTTTAGAACAAATTGGATTTGTCAGAAGGCAAACATGAACCCCTTATCTTTCTGACATGCATTTCAACCACAACATGTTAAATACCCCTTTCTTGCCCTTGCAATATCATAGGTAGGTCCTATAATTTCCTGAGATAATTTGAAATACAAAACAATTTATCTTAAAGTTATTAAAAATAATTTCACTCAATGCCAAAGACTCCATCTTCTATAATATAAACTGTTTCTTTTCCTAACCCAATTTAGGTTTTGAACCTCAACACTTACAATTGTTGTGAGGTAGATTTCTTCTCATTCTCTTACTCTCACTCACTTGGTGCTCTCTCTAGTTCCATCTGGGGAATCTAGAAAGAAGGGCTTTAGTAAAAACAATTGTCAATAACTGTGAATAATCTGAAATTTTACACCAATCGGGAGCTAACAAGTTAGATAGCCACAGTTTCATAAATTCTGGCAGAAGACACAAGACTCCTGGAACAGAAGCAAAAGATTTAATGATTTATTCTGGCACAATGATCAGTGTGAGCTTCATGTCTGTGTAATGCCTGATTCCCAGGAGTATAAAGTAGTCCAGGAGAATGCTGCTCAGATTTGATAACTCTGACTTTAGGGAACTCTCCAACCCTATGTATTGGGTTACAAACAAACCTTCCTGATCTATGTATTGAAAGCAAAATTTATCTAATACTTAGCATTTCTGATGTACTAAGCACTCTTCAAAAGCCCAAAGTAGGCATTTATTTAGATAAATAACTTAACTTAATCCTTTATAGAAAACTATGTAATAGCTACTGGAAATATGCAGGAAAAGAAGAGCAACTTCTCTGAAGCCAAAGACCTATTGAAGTAAACCTGGAATTGTGACTAGTTTGGTTTGATTTATTATTTTTATCTAACAGTTTAGTTCTACTGTCTGGGGAAAATAACAAAGAAACCTCTTCAAATCTTCTGCTAAAAATGAAAAAAATCAAATTACTGTAGCATCTCCTATTTAAAGAAAATTGATTTGGATTCAGGCAGCTTTGTGATAGAGGAAGGTGAACTCTTGGCTTACTGAAGGCAATTGCTGTCTTTGAGACAAGCGACCTCAGTCCTACAAGTCACTGGGTGAACTCAGTTCCACTTCTCTGATCTTGACCTTTTATTTCATTCTTTTGTTCTTTGCCAATAACAACAAAATCCTCAACAAGCTGAAATTTCTAGACCTTTCCTGTGACTACTATATCTGCCAGAATCTTGGTCATTTCATGTTTACTTTCAGACTCAAGCTCCTCACATTATCATGGTTCCTTTCACTTTACATCTATTATATGTCTTAATTCTTCACATTAGCTTTCAAAGTAGAGACTATTATTATACCGAAGCTTCAGATGAGGAAAGTTAAGAGAGGGCAAGGACTGATCTGCAAAGACACAGCTAGTTAAGTGTGAGGTGAGAGAATTAAACCTGGGGAATTTGATTGATTCCAAAGTCTTTGCTCCTAAGCACTTACATTATCATCATTAAGGAGCACATTCATGCATCTTCCGTGTTCTCTATTGGGATACTCTGGGCAGGATCGCAGAACTTTTACTGCCAGTTCACCTTCAGAAATGTTTTCTTTCTTTTTTGTATTCATTCAACAACCTTTCTCAGAGAAAGATTAAGGTCAGCTCAAGCTCTTCTATGCCTCTTTCACAACTTTTAGTCAGTTTTTTTTTTTTGTTTGTTTTTTGCCTAGTTTACAATTCACTTATTCTAGAATCCACTTCAACAGAAACAACCTCAAAGACTGAGATAAAGATTGCAAATTGTGACAAAGATATGAATTATCAAAAACTAATCAAGCTTATAGCAGTGTCATTGTTGCTAATATCAGCTTCTAAACCCAATGAATTTTATAGTGATTGGCCTCAATATCACCTGAGGACAGGAAATAATATACAAAATTTTCAAGGATATGTAAAATTGCAAGGACAGCTATCAGCATTCAAAGATTACTTCAATACATTCTAATAATAGAAAAGGTGCTACTGGAATTACATTTCCTTTAATTTTATGTAAAGTTTTAAATAAATCGTATTGAATGTATGAATTATTTGAAAAAATGTTTATATTTATTTGTGTCATATGTCTTTATAATAGTCTTAATAAAGACCATTATTTTATTTATAAATGGTCCCAGGAAAGTAATTTCCCTTTTGAAGAATCAGCTAACTTTCTGAAATGATTAAAATAGTTAAATATTTCTGAACTGAGATAGGAATTTTCATCAGTCTTCTTTCTTGTTTCCTGCTGGGTCCAGCAACACTCTAGTTTAACTTGGAGAATATAATAGATTTTGTCTAAGTATGCATTGTGTTATTTGAAATATCTTTTCTGTGGGGAGAAAATTGACTATTTTTTTTATCATATTCTAATGGGAAAAAAGCATTCACAGTTTTAACAGTATATTCAGGAGGGAAAGATAAAGATTTAGGCAAGATAACAGAAAGTAATTTCATGTTCATTCTTATAAATATGTTAGAAAATAGCCCAATATGTGAATAGCATAATTGCAGAAGTATTGACTTTAATTGTGGTCCTGTTCAAAAAAAAAAAAAAGTGTCCCTACTATTTTCAAAATTGCTGTTAATATTGCTCAAATTGGTCAGGCTAATGATCCAAAACTATAAAACCCAAGAAACTTCAGATTTTCAACACTTTCTGGGTTCTTTTAAAATTCTAGAAATATTATATCCTCTCTCTCTACACACACACATATACACACTTGTGACAAAGATTCACAGCTTAAAGATCATTAACAGGAAAGACATAGAAGCACTTAGAGGGACTTGTGAAACAAGAGGAAAGTTGTGTCAGACGGGAGTCAAGACACTCCTGTAGGAAAAAAAAAAACAAACTATAATGTGATTTCATAGAAAAATAAAAACCTTTGATTTTCCATATCAAAACTGAAGGTAACATAGAACATATGACTTCTCACTCTACTTGAAAATGATACCAACATTGTTGAAGAAAAAATTGAGCTATGAATTTTTCATTATCTTTGAAGTAGTTGTACAATTTTATGGCAGATGAATTCTGTTACAGTATCTTCTATATAACAAATCCCTCACACAATAAATCATTTATGATTCAAGAAAACTGTATATTTCGTCCTAAATAATCTTTTTCCTAGGAGATAGTCTTCAAAAAGTATAGCAACATAAGAAACCATCAGTTGTGGGTTTAATTTTATGCTTTTGGCATGAAGTGACCAATTCCTTATTCACAAAGGTAACACAGGCTTTTACATTCCCACAGAGGGCTAGTTTTCTTGGGCAAAACCTGCTTCCTTTAGTGTGAATGTGCAGAAGTGTTCCATTATAGTGTCCTTTTACCACATTATCTGACCAGTGTTCTCAGAAATAGAGGCAAATAATTTTGGGTTGTTCCTTGTTGTTGAGCTTCGTTCTTTTTTAAAAAAAAATTATATATATATATATACACACACATCATTGTAATCCCCAGGGGTCACCTACTACCGCTCCTTCCTCGCTGTACCAACTGGTGCCTCCCCCCCTGGGTTGTATACTTTTGCTTGGTTGTCCATATATTAGTGAAACCATTTGGTTTTTGTTTTTTTCTTCTTTTCTTCTAGGTACATCCATGTTGCCATAAAATCATTAAATTTGGCATTTTTAATTGATGTGTAATATTCTATTGTGTATATATACCACATCTTTTTCATTCAGTCATCGGCATTTGGCTGTTTCCATGTCCTTGTAATTATAAATAGTGCTGCAGTAAACAAATGGGCACAAATGTCCCTTTGTACAAGCATTAAAGTCTCCTCTGGGTAGATTCCCAGAAGAGCAAATGCTCAACGTCACTAGAAATCAGGGAAATGCAAATCAAAACCACAATGAGATACCACCTCACACCAGTAAGAATAGTCCACATCCAAAAAACCACAAGTGCTGGCATGGATGTGAAGAGAAAGGAACACTCTGGAGGAAATGTAAACTGGTTTAGCCACTATGGAAAGCTGTGTGGAGGACCCTCAAACTAATGAACATGGAACTACCATTTGACCTAGCAATTGAGTTTCATTCTTTTGGTAACAGGAAAACAACCTTCTACAAAGCTGACAATTTGTGGGTGAGATCATCAAAAAAGTGATTGCCAGATGACCCACAAGCTTGAGAGGGTTCTCACTCCCTCTCCTGCCCTCTTAATATATATTCTGATTCTTCCTAGCCCCCAAAACAGCACCCAAAATACAGTATTGAGAAAGTAATATGGTATTGAGACTATAGGGACATAATATGAGGCTGAAACTTGTTACTCCTTCTATATAAACTTTTCAGATCTCTAATTTATCTTGCAGCCAGTCAAGACAAGCCTTGTAAATAAGTTCCATTGCTTATTAAAACCACTACCTATGAATCAAAAGGAGTATGCTTCTTTCTTTGGTCTCTCCCTGGCTGGGAGATTTTGAATTACATTGCAAAGCACAGATAACTATGACCCATCACAATGAAAACTACACAAGAAAACTTAGCCTTTTTGAGCCAAAATGCTATGTAGAGAAAGCAGTAAGCTAGCAACAATTTGTGTGACATCTTTATATCTATATATGTATATATATACATATATATATGCGATCATATATATAATCAAAAATTTTTGAAGCACAAAAATATCAAAGTAACTGGAGCAGTACTGATACAAGAAATCAGATCTTCAGAATTTCAGTTATCATTTGACTACTGGATTTCATTGTCTCAACCTTGTCCCTACAGCTGACATTTGGTGATAGCTAATTCTTTGTTGCAAAACCGTTTCTGCATAGGAGAATGTTAAGCAGCATCTCTATTTTCCCTATTGAATGACAATGGCAAGCACCACCACCCCTCCCACCCACCTTGGCCTGGCTGTAATAACCAAAATGTCTCCAGATATTGCTTAAATACATCCTGAGGGTAATATCTACCCTGGTTGCAACTACTGCTATTTGAAACTGATGTGCAAAACCTGTCGTATAATATTTACTGAGAATTAATTAACACGCAAAAGTGATCAAATTGCTCATCCCATTACCTGGTGTGTAGTTGAACACTCAGCAAGTAATAATTCTTCCTCTAAAATCTCAGATGAGATATCTTGCAACTAAATTTACCAAGACCAGTTTGAATGCTAGCTTTGGGAAGGTAGTTCATCTAAGATAGCTGCTTGTGAATGAAAATAAAAAGTCTAATTTCCGGTTGCCATAGCCTATAGAAAATGAAAGTTGCCCCTGCTGTCTATTAATAGTTCACAGAAACAGTAAAAATGACTTTTTAAAAGACACAAGTTCCAAAAATGGGCAAAGGAGTATAACAATATAATTTTTGGAACCATATACTAAAATAACCCACCTAAGAAAAAATTGAAGTTGACAGTGGTGAAAGATATAAAACACCATTATTTGCACAAATACAACAAAACCTAATCAATCTATCATCCCGGGTACCATTAAAAGTGATGATAACATTGGTATTATAGCAAAAGAACTGGTCAAAAGTCTGTTTAAAAAGACTTTTACTTTGTGATCCTTTCATGTGCCTTGGGGCATTTGGGTTGTTTCCATACCCCCAGTTATTGTAAATAGTGCTGCCATAAACATCTGAGTACAGGTTTCCTTTTGAATTAGTGTTTTGGTATCCTTTGGGAAGATTCCCAGAAGTGGGAGTGCACAATTGAATGGTACTTCCATTTTCAGCAGACTGAGGGTCCACCACACAGGTTTCTATAGTGACTGAACCAGTTTGTATTCCCACCAGCACAGCAGTGTTAAAGTGTTCATGCCAGCACTTGTTGCCTGTTTTGTTGTTGTTGTTATTGTTGTTGTTTTGTTTTTTATGGGTCATTCTTACTGATATAAGATGGTATCTTGTGGTTTTGATTTACATTATTCTGATTATATGTGATGTTGAACATTTTTTCATATGCTTATTGACCATTTGTATTTTCCCTTTGGAGAAGTCTCTTTTAAGCTATTCTTACTTTTGACTGGGCTTTTCACTTTGTTTTTGCCGTGTGAGTTCTTTGTAGATCTTTGCTATTAGACCCTTGTCAGATGAGTGGAGTGCATTTTTTCCCCTCATTTGACTGAGTGTCTGTTTGTTTTAGTTATTGTCTCTTTTACCGAAGAGAAACATTTCACTTGATATAGTCCTAGGTGTTAATGTTTTCTTTGCTTGTATAGATCTCCTACAACTTATACAAGATGTTTCTGAGGTATAGGTCATGGAGTGTTTTGCCTGTGTTTTATTCTATATATGCTATTTTTTTTTGTTTTCTGTCCAAGTCTTTTACCCATTTTCAGTTAGTTTTTGTGTATGGTAAGAGGGAGTAGGTGAGATTCATTCTTCTGCATGTAGCAGTCCAGTTATACGAACATCATTTACTGAAGAAAATACCCTTGTTCCAATGTATGAGTTTTACCCCTTTTTCATAGATTAGTTTATCATGTGTGTGGCTTTATTTCTGGGTTTTCAATTCTGTTCCATTGGTCTTTGTGTCTGTTTTTATTCCAGTACCATGCTGACTTAATCATTATGCCTTTGTAATATAATTTAAAGTCTCCATTCTCTCTCCTTTTGGTCATGAGAGCTTTGACTATTCAAACTTTTTTCTTATTCCACATGAATTTAAGTAGTATTTGTTCTATTTCTTTAAAGAATGACATTGGAGATTTTTATTGGAACAGCATTGAATCTTTCGATTAGATTGAAAAACATTAGATTGCTTTTGATAGGATGGCCATTTTGATAATTGTCTTACAATCCATGAGCAGGGGATGTCTTTCCATTTCTTTGTGTCTTCTATTTATTTTGGCAATGTCTTATAGTTCTCTTTGTATAGGTCTTCTACATCTTTAGTTAATTCCCATATATTTAATTTTCATTGGCATACTTGCAAAGGAGTGGTTTTCTTAATTTCTTCTTTTCAGGCTGATTTTCTTTTCTTTTCTTTTTTTTTTTTTTTTTGCATAAAAGAAGGTGACTGATATTTGTGTGTTGATTTTGTAACCAGCTACTACCTTACGGAACTGGTTTATTGTTTGCCTTAGTTTTTCTGCAGAGATTTTAGATAATTTTCTGTAGATAATTTCTACATAAATTGTCATGTCATCTGCAAACAGTGACAATTTTAATATTTTATTTTATTTTGAGACTAGGTCTTGCTATTTTTGCTCATGGAACTGCAGGCTCACGTTGCCCAGGGTACCACAGGTCAAACCATCCCCAGCCTCAGCTTCCCAGGTAGCTGGGATTATACGTGCATGCTACCACGCCCAGCTCTAAAATAACAGTGACAATTTTATTCATTCTTTCCTTACTTCGATTCCTTGTATACTTTTCTCTTGCCTTATTGCTCTAGCTACAACTTCCAGTATTATATTAAAAAGCAGTGGTGAGAGTAAACAACTTTGTCTTGTTCCCAATCTCAAAGGGAAGGCTTTCAGATTTTCACCATTTAATACTATATTGCCTGTGGTTGTGTCATACATTGCTTTCATTATGTTAAGTTACATTCCTTCTATTCCTGGAATTTTGCAGACCATCACAAATGGATTTCAAACTTTGTCAAGTGTTTTCTCAGCATCTATTGATATAATCATGTATTTCTCATTTTTCTTTTTGTTGGTGTGTTGGATTACATTAATAGAGTTTTATTTTTTTTTTATTAAGTTTAATTTTTTTTTCTTTATTTATATATAAATTTCACAACTTTGTAATCTCAAGGGTTTGCCTCCCCCCCCCTCCCCTCCCTTCCCCCCCTTTCCCTCCTGTTCATAGTTGTGCGCTTCATTTTGGTGCTTCGTTTGTTTTGACTTTCTTCAAGGCTTTTATTTATTTTATTTTTTTTTCACTATATCCCATATATTAGTGAAACCATTTGGTTTCTGCCTTTTTCTTTGTGGCTTGT
>PVHY01006737.1:0-24041 GCA_004024945.1 Uropsilus gracilis
GGGGCTGGGGATCATGGTTCGAGTCCCGCCTGGGGCCCGTAGTGAGACCTAGTTCCAAAAAAATAGCTGGGCGTGGTGGCGCGTGTCTGTAAACCCAGCTACCTGGGAAGCTGAGTCTGGGGATTGCTTGAGTCTGTGGTACTCCGGGCAATGAGAGCCTGCGGTTCCATAGACAAAAATAGCAAGACCTAGTCTCAAAAAAAAAAAAAAAAAAAGACTATCTACCCTCCAAGCCCAAACTCTTAGAAAAGTGTGCTGGTTTCTTCTCTAAAAGAACAGAAATTCGTGGAAAACTCCCTTTCCTCCCGCACCCTAAACTGCTCTTATTTTCACCCCCGCTATCTCCCCTCCCCACTCCACCCATGTGATATTTAATGCTTGGTTGCTAAAACTGCCTCTCAGCTTATTCTGAGCAATTGAGCTTCCTGCACTTACTACATGTCCCTTTAGTTTCCTCCTGCCACCATGCACATAAGAGGCAAGCTAGGAGCAAGTGAATGGTTTTTTATCCTTTAGAGTTAAGATTAAGCACATTTATTTATCATCTGCTCTGACAACATCCTGTAACTGTGACAGTGGCAAAGATACAGAAGGTTGACCCCAAATTTGAATTTTTCAAGCTGTGCTAACCTACCTGCTGATGTCACAGTATCTGCAAGCTTTCCCTAAAGTTAAATCCAATTGATGATGCAATGCACAGTTTTGGGAGTGAGTATTGACCTGAGGTTGAACCTCAAAGTCTTTACAAAGAATAGCCTGAGACTTAGAGGCTAAAAAATGCCATAGCCATCGATGCAGTTAGGTCACAGTGTCCATCTTGCAGTAGGAAAGGAGAAAATGCTTGGTTTCTGATTACCACTAAGATGTTTGTTTTTCTTTTTATCTCTTCTTTTTTTTGGCTCAGTTATATGCAATTGCAGTCAAAGATCTAATAAGAAAGAGTGACCGGAGCTACAAGGTGAAGTCTCGCAACAGCACTGTGGAGTACACCCTTAACAAGTTGGAACCTGGAGGAAAATACCATGTCATTGTCCAACTGGGGAATATGAGCAAAGATTGCAGTATAAAAATTACCACAGGTGAGCAGGAGGAGCCTGAGGGCCTTCTCACATAGCCGGGCCCCTGCCATGCTGCTGACCACCTCAACACATGAAATTTCCATTAGAAATTGCACAGAAAATATCAGTACCACCCTTCAGTGACCACACAGAGTTAAGCCAAACAGGATATGGACTGCAGTGTGGTGGTCAGGGCACCAACTTGGGGAGCGGCTGTCATTTCCCATGTTCTCTAAGTCTCCTTTAGCTCCTAACTTCTGACTCATAAGAAGAGCAGGGATGCCCAAGACAGGGAGGAAAGTGAGTATTTACCATAAAGTCAAACATTACATCCAGGGACCTGGGCTGATATCACAGTGATTCTTTGCGCAGCTTGTTGTAGAGTAATGGAGGGACATCAGTAACTGGGAGGTAGAATAAGGGAACTTGCTGTGAGTACGAGTCTGCTTGACACTTAAGATTCCAGTCAGAAAGCAGGTAACTTTCTGAGGTAACTCCACTCAGAAAATAGGCTCAGTTATTCCAACAGCAGCAGACAAGGGGGTGGTAAGGGAGCCCGTTAAGCTGGCAGTGTAATAGACCTGGCCCAAACCCCATGCTCACCCGGGGCCTTTGTCCAGCTGAGCTCTGTGGCCACTCATGGAGCTCTAGGGTCCCTCAGGCTCTGGGACTGCCATGCTCAGGGCAGAGATCAGGCAGGCTTTGCAACCAGGGTCCTATCCCTACTCATCTTTTCCCTTTTCATCTCATCCCAGCCTCTCCCTGCCCATGTCTGTTATCCCTCCTCTATCCCCTTCTCTTCGTCCCTTCCTCTCATTTGATTTTGGTTCTCTTTGGCCCAGAGATGGCTAAATTGGATACCGTTCAAATTTCTTGGCTAATGCTTTTGTAAGGACAGAAGAGATGCTATTTGGAGCCCAGTGTGCAGTAGACACTCTGCTTGTGTGTGTGTGTTGCATTTTCCCTCAACTAGCCCTTTGCACTAGCATTATGTAACTCCTTTTGATGGATGAAAAGGCACGCAAATGTATAAGCACTAACTATCCTATTTCATCTTAACTTTCAGTTTCGTTATCAGCACCTGATGCCTTAAAAATAATAACAGAAAATGATCACGTTCTTCTGTTTTGGAAAAGTCTAGCTCTGAAAGAAAAGCATTTTAATGAAAGCAGGGTAAGTTCCTCCCTCATTCTCAAGGACTTTGGAAATCTAATTGAAATGCTGTTCTAGAGATGAGCTCGTTAACAGCATGCTGGCATCGATATAGTAAAAAGAAAGAACAGGCCAAGGAAGTGAACTTGAGAATTAAAGGACCATTTTCTGTGGGATTGCTAATTAGTGAAATGTTTATACTGTCCATTAAGATGAGAATCTCTACACTAAGCACTTTTCATTTTCTGAACTTGTCTTCTCCTGAAAGATAGGGAAATCCTGCCTTCTGAAGCCAGGCTGGGCCTGAGCTTTGGAACTAAGGACTTTCCTGAACAATCTGTAGGGCAGGACCAAGGCTCTAGAACCCAGATGCTGAGTTACTCCCTCAATGGGACATCTCTTCCATTTCTTTCCAGAAAAATACCAGGGAGCAAGAAGTGCTTGAAGATAATCTGTTGGCATATGAAAAAGCACTTTCTGTTTTGTTTCATTACTGACAGGTCAATTACTATCTTTGTAGCAGGAGATTAGAGAAGAATGGGTACTTGGGGATGATTTTGCCACCCTAGGGTGGACAAATTCCAGAGTGAACTGGGTTGGCTTATCAGCAAATCAGATAGACTAAATGGAGTCATAATCTACTGTGTCTACCTTGAGGAATCTACGAAGAACCCTTGGGATCCAAATGGTGTGCCAGAAGCAAAGCTCAATTTAAACTAGAAAATTCTCATGCTCTCATAACTCTGATGTATAAATGGTTAATGTACTTAAATATTAAGAAAGTGGTCAGATCAGTCCAAGCAGAGTTGTTTTTGAGAATGGTATGTTTGAATTTAAAAAAAAGGCGGGGGCAGTTCAACCTCACTAGTAATTGGCCACAATTTTGGGAGAAGATTCTTAGCAGTTTGAGTGATAGTAAGAAAGACTAGTCTGATGATACGAATTGGTTCAGTCTCCTATAAGATGCTTTGATGATATATTGAAAACATAAACTATTCACCGCCCTATTCAAATCCTATTCTTTTAGGATTTGACCCCAAGGAAACAGGGTGCATAAAGAATTTCTGTGAAAGCTCCTTCAGGACACCATTAACAATGCTAACAAGAAAGAGGACTAACCTAAGTGCTTAACAGGAGAGGACTAGTGAAATAAGTTGATGTTCGTAATCTAATTTTTTTTATACTGTTATATATCTTCAAATGGTCTACACCACATCTGTATTAGAAAGAAAATAATAAATGCAGTTTAGTACAAAGCAGGACCGGTATCCCAGGCAGACAGTCCTATTGGGAGGTCTAGTTTCATAGCTGTTTGTCCTCTAGAATCCTCCAGGGATCAGTGAGGTGAGAATGCCATCCCAGTGGAGGGTTTTGGCATCAGCCTGGCACATCCTCTTCCTTTCTGCTGAGAGTCTGGACAACAGGCAGTTCACAGGAATGGGTACCAAGGGTCCGTGATTATGTTCTGATGCACCTTGTGTGGGAAGAGATTAGGGGTGGTGGTGGCAGGGGGCTGTTGGTAACTTAGATACTTGAATATTTGGATCAGGGGGAGCCCGATGGTCATTCCTGCTCCCAGTCAGCATGCTGGACCAGCTCTACCAAAAGAGACATTTCCTGCACAGGAGTCTTTTGAGAAAGACCCACTTCCCTCCAGTGACTAGGATTGAACCTGGGAAGTTTTCGCTCCTTACTTCAGGTTCAGGCTGACTGGGGCTAAGAGCTGGAAAGCAAGGAAACAGGAAGGGAGCTGTGGGCTACGATGGAGTTCCTACACATCAGGTTAAGGAGAAAGGTGGCATCTTTTCTAATAATACAAGGTCTTCTTTCTTAGCCCTTTGCCAGCATCCATTGCAACCTGGATTTATTTATTTAGTAACTCTCACTCAACTCTCACGACAGCGAACTGTTGCTAAATTGTCTTGACTCTCTGTGTGGCCTTTAATATTGTTTGAGTGGCCCAGTGTGGAAACATTAAGATTGGAATGAAATATTTGCTAAAATGGCTTTTGTAGGGACTGCACTTCATAATTCCACTGTGCATCTCATGAGCAGGCATGACAGCTATTTGAGATAGATTCAAGATCAAAAAAAAATTCCCCCTGTTTTTGAATCCATTATCTCAGTGGTCATGTGAAAACCAGCATGTAGCCCAGAGAGTTTCCATCTCCATCAGACAGACGCTAAGGAATTCACATCGAGATGGAACCCATCCTAAGCCAGGCATGGTGGCGTGCACCTGTAATCCCAGCTACCTGGGAGGCTGAGGCTAGGGATCACTTGAGTTGTCTATGGGTTTGAGACAGCCCTGGGCAGCATAGTGAGACCTAGTCTCTTTAAAAAAAAAAAAAAAGAAAGAAAGAAAGAAGGAAAGAAAGAAAGAAAAAAAGAAAAAGATGGACCCCGTCCTAGAATCTGGCAGTTGCCTCTCTGACCATCTGACCACCAAGCAAACCCTGTGCTTATTTCCAGGGCTATGAGATCCACATGTTCGATAGTGCCATGAACATCTCAGCTTACCTTGGGAATACGACGGACAATTTCTTTAAAATTTCCAACCTGAAATTGGGTCATAATTACACTTTCACCGTCCAAGCCAGATGCCTTTTTGGCAGCCAAGTTTGTGGGGAGCCTGCTGTGCTGCTCTATGATGATCTGGGGTCTGGTAAGTTGCCGTTGCTGCCTGCTTCCATGTTGAGTTCTGGGGAAACAGGCCAACGATAGAGGACAGCTTGGTGAATATGTGTCTTTCCAAAATGCACTTAGAATCGTCTTTCTGTTGAGGAGAAGGTCACTTGGGTGCCAGTTAGCCTAATGCTGATTTAGCTTGGCTGAGGAGCTGGGATGATCGGGTGACCCTATTCTGAATGTAAAGTGCAAGAAAGGGAAAGTTAATGGGTTTGCTTAAAAGGGGAATTCCTTTGGGGAACACGAGGTGAAGAAGAGTTTTGTTGTTTGGTTTTTTTGTAGAACTTTTCAGATCCTCCCAGAGCTGCTATTCCTAGGATTCTTCACATCAGACTTTGTGCTGATTTTTCTAGCCTTCCCCTTCGACTTTGCTGTCTGCCTCAGATCAGGGCCTAAGTCTGTCATTTACTGGATCAGGGCTTGAGTTCAGCCTGAGAACTCTGTCGTTTGCACAGAAATTCTGCCTGGGTGTTGGCAACCTGACCAGAGTTTCAGCAGAAGTTGCTTCTCTGGTCCTTTTATTCCTTTTACGTCCAGCCAGAAGCTCACCAGGGCCCACACTGCATCTTGTGCTAGGGTGTTCTTTCTGTCACGTGATGCTTCCCAGCATGTGCTCCAGAGAAGACTTAGTCCTGGTACCTCCCTAAAAGAGGGAGATGTCGCCATGTCCCTTTGGAGAATTGTAGCATCTCTGAGGTTCTAAGAAGGTCCTGTAGAAAACAAACAACAAACTCTTTGTTCACCTCTTGGTTCCTGACCAGTCTCCTTTTTTAGGTATAACAGGCTAGCAACTGTCAAATAGACTGGGAAAAACTCATGAGGACAGCTGATAGCTGCCTTAATAAAACAGAGACTGTCAGATGTCTCGACCTGCATCTTGTTCTTCAATGTGCAGTCTCCTGTTGGTCGTGGGTTGGGGGGTAGAAGCTCACTCATTCCTGTAACTTCCGCCATTCTGGCTTTCTCATACTGCTGTAGCCGAGAGCACTCCCTCGGTTTACCACCTCACCGTGGATAAGGACATGTGAAATAAGTTTGACTTGAGTTTTTTCTGGAAAGGAAATCATGAAAGAAATGTAAAGGAAGAGAGAAAGATGTGCTGATTGACTTGTTAGATTTGACATGGCAGAAACGACTGCTCTCTGGACCATTTTTATGAGATGAATCCCTGTCAGAAGGCTTCCCTGGGAAGCTACTGAGCTTTCTCCGAGGCACTGCTCTGGCCTGTACCGTTTTGGCTCATGCCAGTGAACAACTTCAAACCATACAGGGCTGCTCATAAAGACCTAGACTTAAAAAAGTCCACTTTGCTTTCTTAGCTAACACTCCTTGAGTTCCGTTTTCCTGCCTCTGACTCTGACTTATCCCTTCTCTGATGTAAACATTCTACATCTTTCAAGGAGACTGGCTTGAACTTAACGGGGCCATGGCTTTGCCTGATAGCCCTGGTGGTACAATCTACCCATACATCATCATGAGGCTAGCATTTAAATCATTTTTAGGTGATAAAGCCCTCAAATGGCTTTGAAAAGAGCTTTGACAAAATGTTAAATGTATATGAAGAACTCTTGTTCTCTCTCCTTTCCCCATTCTTCTCCCCCTCTCCCTCTTTTTCTCTTATTTAAGTAAAAAAAAAAAAAGCCCCAAACCCTTATAAAACTTCATGAGCTGTTAAGTCAGTATTGTAGTAAAGGAATCTTGTTTGTATCACTTAATGGAGCTTCAGGTAATTGCAGTTCAGAGTGACTTTGGTGCCAAGTAGGGAGAAATAATTGCAATCTTGTTAATTAGTGGTCTGATTTCACATCCTCTTATGTAAGGCAAGCAAGTGGTCTTAAGTAATAATGCTAATGAAATCAATGTTGATACCCCAACAAAGGTCTCCCTTCCAAGAGATTATCTAAATAACCAACAAGGCAGTGATTAGGAGTCTAATGTAATTACCGTATTTGCATGCACAAGGCCCGTGGTCTAGCTGCTCGCGGCAAGGAGCCTGGAAACACTTAGGCGTCATGTGCAGGAACATGTCACGCTGGGCAGGCACTTTGGGTCGCTGCAGCAGATGCCTGGCTCTTTCGGTGGGTGGGATCTTGAAGAATGTGGCCTCATCCACCTTCCTGCCCTGACACGGGTGGCTCACTGATTGGCATATTGCCTTGGCAGGTGGGGATGCATCAGCACTTCAGGCTGCCAGATCCACTGACGTTGCTGCTGTGGTGGTGCCCATCTTGTTCCTGATTCTGCTGAGCCTGGGGGTCGGGTTTGCCATCCTGTACACAAAGCACCGGAGGCTGCAGAGCAGCTTCACCGCCTTTGCCAACAGCCACTACAGCTCCAGGCTGGGCTCAGCCATCTTCTCCTCGGGGGATGACTTGGGTAAGTGGGGTGGCTCCAGGATGCATCTCCCAGGGCAGATGCCCACAGCCAGTGATGTCAGCTCACCTTTGACCCTGGAGGAGTCATTCATGAACCATCCTGTCCGGCTGCTTTGGGTCCAACCAGTCCAAGCCCTTGGCTTAGAACTTGCTCTCAAATGAAAATACCAGAATTCTCTTCAATCGTGTAATTCTGGTCCGAGACAGGGAGTAACTCTGTGGAAGAACTGGTAGGAACTTGCCTTTTTCAGGAAGGATAGGCCCTGGGTTTGGATATACCCAACATATTGGTCAATGTTCAAGAGTTTCCAGGCCTCTCTTTGTTGATAGACCTGGAGCTCAGATGTCTTTGGGATACCAAAGAGATAAAGAAAGCCCTCCTCTCCCAGTCGACTTCTGTCCGATGGAAACTTTCCCTCTTTGTTTCTCTTTCCAATTGCCAGTGCAACCTCAACCACCGTTACTCTTTTTCATATCACTGACCTTGGCATGGGAAAAGATGGAAATAGATTTCCACAGAGGTGTGCACACTCAAATTACTGCATACTCACAGAGCTGGTGGGCAGTGTAATGAAGGAGGTGTGTTGGAGGCCTCCCCCACACTCAGTGCTAAGTGTGCATTTACACATTCTTTCCTGTAAACTAGTTAGAATTGCTGTTTGCCTCAAAAGGCAGTATGAGATCCCATTCACTCACCATCTGGGATTAGCTGTGCTCCCCTTTCTTCTCACTTCCCTTTTTTGCTTGATGCACATACCTGAACTGCCTTGCACAAATGAGGGGAGAATGCTCTTGTCCTTTGTCTTGGGGGCAGAAGGTGCTGACCCAGGCCCGCACCATGTAGTGAACCCTCATGGCAGATCAGCTGTGCGTACATCAGAGTGTACCAGGGCCATGAGAACTCACCTGTTGGTCTAGGAAACTCTCCTCAAAATACTTAAACACCTCTGAGGCCCTCCTCCAAGGAGTGTAGGATCAAAGGAGAAAGTAATGAAGTTGATTGTGCTAATTTAGGGTGTGAAGAACTCAAATTGGGAAGCCAGACCACCCGTTGGGCTTAGAGTAGGTATTAAGATCCTTCTTCCTAAAAGATGTCCTTATTTGGTTAATTTCCAGCTCCTGTTAAAATAAGCCTGGTCACTCAGCAATGGGGTGGAAAGTGATCCAAGAGTGTCAGAGAGAATCTGGGCTGGATTGCAGCACCATGATTGTGCCTGGTTTTCCCACTGGGGGTTGTCCTAGGGGTGTGGGGCAGGTGGAGCCTGGCAGAAATGCACTGACACTCACCAGGAATGACTCTTTTGCCTCTAGGGGAGGATGATGAAGACGCTCCTATGATAACTGGATTTTCAGATGACGTTCCAATGGTGATAGCCTGAAAGAATTTTTCTCACTAGAAACCAAATGGTGTAAATATTTTATTTGATAAAGATAGTTGATGGTTTATTTTAAAAGATGCACTTTGAGTTGCAATGTTATTTTTATATGGGCCAAAAACAAAAGCAAAAAAAAAAAAAAAGGAAAGAAAGGAATGAATAAACTTTGTAGTCATCAACTGTGATCTTCAAGCCAGGTTGATTTCAGTAACCAAACTGCTTCGATTTGACATTAATGTAGTCTTACAGGGCTGTGCTTGCTGGGCATGCTTTTAAGTCTGTGAGATCATTTTGGTTCAATAAACTGGTCATTCTTTTTATTTTTCTAAGACAGAAATGTATTTAATAAAAACTTCAAGAGAGAGAGTGATGGGTGGAAACCCTCCGTCTTGAAAGTGTGCTGAAAATTTTGAACTTTGTTTGGGTTTAATTTCTATGAGAGTGTGTGGGTATGTTACAGGGGAAGCTTCTTTTGTGTTATTTTGTTAATTTATTGGGACTCTGTATAAAGCAAGGCTTCTGGGCCATCTGACATCACATGTGTTACGAGCCCTTCACCCGTGGGGTTGAGGGGTGAGGAACAGAAGCAGTTTTGTTGCCATTCTGGAAACGGCCCATTTTTGTCCACACGTGTGTCCCATCATGGCATCTGGCTGAAGAGGGACTGAGTCACTGCTCCATTGCAGTTCAACTGAGCTGCAGCTGGGAAGCCCTCGCTTCCTCTCCTCGCTACATGGATGGAATCTTATTGTAGATGGCTTTGTTCCTGATGAGTGTTTAGAGCTACCAAGCAATAGCAATGCTTTGTGGCTCCTTGGTGTCATTGTCAATGCAGAAAGCCACTCTGCTTGAGGGGAGGGTTCTAGAACTGCGCCATGATAGATACACTGGCAAATAGGGTACCTAAGTTTCCCTCTCTTGATTTTTTGATTTTACTTAACCACTGAGAAACCTCGAATGTACAGCTTTGTGTTTGTGTTGAGGTAGCCATGTATTGTTCCGAAAAAAATCCATGCTGATATATGCAGTCATTTTAAATTGGGTCAGTGCCTTCTCTTTTTTTCTTCCACCTCTCTCGCCCGTGCCCTTGCCCAATTTAAAGAGAAAATGCTGTTCACTCTCACGGGGGTGCAAATCTGCAAATTTGAGGCTATTCAAGCTAATTCTCAGTAGCAACAACATTAGAGCTTTTTCTCTCTATAAAACGTGCTGGGCTTTCTCCTCGCTTCTGCCTTTACATACCTCTCCCACCCCCCATATTGAAATCAGGGCCACAGGACAGGTTGTAAAGTCCCACTGAGGCTCACAGCCTTGGCCACCCACGTCTGACACTGCTGTGACTTTTGTATGGGCCTCACCTCGGGACTTCTCCCTGGGAGAAGCAGTGAGCAGTGGGGCTGTTGCAAAGCCAGGCATCTGAATACATGTCCTTCCTAGTCAAGCTTTGCACTTCCCCATCTCCTCTTAGATGCAGTGTATCACCTTCTCACAAGTATTTGCTTCCTTTTAACCAAAAGTATCATTCTTGGGTGAGAGTACAGTTTTCGTCTATCTCATGACTGGAAAACAAAGAGCCAATTAGATAAGTTTTAAACTTCTTTTAAATTTATGTATGTGTATTTTGGATGAGGAGAATTTTAAACTGTAGACACTTAGTATGTCGTGTGGGTCGGGCTACTTTTGGTTTTTAACAAGTGGTGGTGATGATGACCCTCCTTCCAGCATATTTTCTTTTCTAGTTCTCTCTTCTGTTACTTTTTTCAAAGACTGGAATTTCTTTGGCATTATCTTGTCTTACCTTGGAGTTTTGTTCAAAACTGCAAACCCTACCACCTCCTCTTTAATAAGCTCTTTAAGTCACTGAAAGATTAACAAGCCTGGTGGGAGGCAAGTCATTTAATTGAACCACTAGAAAGTATATTTTCTTTTCTTTCTCTGCCAACTTTTTGGTGGCATTTGCACACACGGATGTAGAAGACTTGGAGACTTTATTTTCCATTATTCCATTGACAAGCCTTTTATGGAGCATGTCTCCAGTTGGCAACCTGTGATATTTCTGAGCGGCTAGTTCTCGCTTCCAGTGCCTCCCAAAGCTTTGTCCCCAGTACTGTAGAGACCAGCCATCACCCCTTTCCTTGGAGAACGCCACTGTGCTGTCTGAGGCAAAGCAGCCTTTTAGGGCTAGAGTATTTTATATAAACAGAAGAGCTAAGTTCCTGAGACTAAGCTTAGATAGATGCAGCTATGTGTAAATTGTATATTTTTATGAAATGTTGAAGCACACACTCTTTGTTTCCCTCTGCATAGCCTTGTGGGCTTTTGATGTATATAGGCCACCCGCAGGAGGCCAGGGGTTGGAGTTTTTGAAAACAAAAACTACATGCAGCCTTTGAAAGTGACCAGATAATTGTCTTCACTGCAACCAGTGGGAACCCCTGATAATGAAAACGGGATTTCCCTACCTCATTGGAAATACCACCTCAAACATATGGGGCAAGGTCTTATTCAGCCCCAGGATTCATTTTGCAATTCAGAAGCTCCCCTCCCTGTGGACCACTAATGGACCATTACAATTCGGTGGACAGGGACCTGTGTACAGATTTTCTCTGGAAGCTGATTCTGCCCCTTTATAATCTTGACTCTGAGCATTGGAAGACATGGGCCCATGTGACAAAGTAACAGTTCTGCAGAGGATTCCAGGGAGAAACCATGTCTATGCAGATCTGTTTCCAGCAGGCCAGATGCTCTAGTGACTACTGACTACCCTGGAGAGCTGGGTCAGCAGTTAGAAAGCTGGTAATTGGTTGAAACTTCTGGCCTTGGGAAGAGTGAGCCCTTGGGTGTCTACTGGTGTCATGAGACTGGGTGGGACTTATGGGGGACAAGCTGAATGTTCCCTTGTCCATTATGGGTGCCCCATTAAATTAAGCTATATGTCAATTTAAGGATTGTAACTTCTCAGACTAGTGGCCATTTTGCCAGACTGGGGGTGGGGAGTAGTGTGTGGGAGGAAAACTAGGGAGAGCAATGGTACGGTGATCACCTACAGATAAATCACCCATTTATCTTCAGAATAAGATAAACTCCATCCAGTACCTTTACATCTCCAGTACTTACAGGCAGAAACCCCATCCTGTCAGCTGTGGTTAGTCACTTTGCAATGAAGGGGATGGGAGCAATTATGGTGGATCCCTAAGAAGAGTTTCCTCTTCCTCCTTCCACTGGCAAAGTTGGAAGGTCCCTCAGAGAAGGGAACTTCCTCCACAGTGACTTTAGAAGTTGACTCTCAAACTGTGCAGAATGTTGTTTTGGGACTGTATCTTGACATTCCTATTATGTTATTTTTAAAAACTGGAGTGTGTGCTGCCTTTCAGGTACAATTTTTGTGTAATAAATGCCAGTGCATTAAGTTTATATAGACTACTTTCTATGCAAGACTGAGGATATGGAGTAGCTAGCAGGAGAGTTGTACTATTGAGTACATGGATAATAACCACGTTTCCAGAAGGGGTACCACCACTGGACATTGGTTGAGAGGGAGGATATGTTTCTGCCCACTGATTTTGAGCAGTCATAATATAAATTAAATCATCAGAGCCAAGTAACCCAAGAATGGTATTAGTTTCATGTGTAATAACTCAAATGGAATAAGTGTGAATGCTGAAGTGGAACATTATTCTCAGATATTCCATGTCATTTCTCATTTAACACCTGTTACGAGTTATTAGAAACTTTAGACAAAAATCAAAAGTATCTGCAGCAAAATAAAGGCCTATTCTGCTCTTACTATAAGTGAAACACTGTATACTTGTTTCTCTCCAAAGTGAAATTAGGTATTTATGATTTCTATTGCCTGGATAAGTTTCCAAGTCACTGATTTATGCTGAAGATTTTACTATATTGCACAATTTTAAGACAATTTTTGTCTCAATGTCAACTTTTTTCACTGAATAAAAATTAAACTGGGTCAAGAAAACGCCTATTTGAAAATCCACTCTCTCTGCGTGTCTTGAGTTTGTTCTTCTGAGTGCAATAAAGATGGTTAATGCAGCCCCGAGCCCCCGTTTGATTTGTCTGCTTTAAAAGAATGTTTATTTCATAGATGAGAAAACACTAAGACCTGGAATCATTTTGGTTTTAACAAACTGGTCTCAGATGGTGGATCCTTGAAGAACATGATGCTTTTGTGTTAGCTGAGGAGTGGGGAGGTGGCGTGGTGACTGTTTTGAAGTAAATAGAATGATTCTGCAGGGGCAGTGACTGAAGTAGCTCCCTTACAGCTGTAATTACTTTTGCTAAGAAGGCAATTTTCAAATCTGAGGGAAGAGCACAACAGTCTGATGAGCCGTGTGTCAAAGATCATTTTCAGCAGTTTCCATAGGCAGTGAGGTCTTGTGTTGGATGCTATACTCTGGTTTGTGAGTGAGTGGCCAAGGAACCAAAATTGGAGACTGGAGAGGGGTTTAATTTTTTAAATATTTTATTTTTTCAGCTCATTTCATTTTTTATTAATTTTTATTGGTTGCACATATAGCTATATCTACATATACACAATTATATTATTTATTTAAATAGTATATATATATATATATTTCACATCATTGTAATCCCCAGGGGTCACCTACCACCTCCCCTCCCTGACTGCTCCCACTCATTTCTCTTCCCCCAGTTGTGTGCTTTTGTTTGGTTGTTAGCTTATTTTGACTTTTCATCCTGACCTTTTGTTTTTCCTTTGTTACGTATATTAATGCAACCATTTGGTTTCTGTCTTTTTCTTTCTGACTTGTTTCTGTTAATATGATTTCTTCTAAGTACATCCATGTTATCATAAATTCATCAAATTTGTTGTTTTTAATTCATGACTAATATTTCACTATATATACATATATATACATACATACATATGTATGTATACATACATATATATATATATATGTATATATATACCACATCTTTTTCATCCAATCATCTGTTTTGGGACATTTGGGTTGTTCCATGTTCTTGCAATTATAAATAGTGCTGCAATAAACATCCGAGCACAGGTGTCCCTTTGTTTAAGCATTGAGGTTTTCTTTGGGTAGATTCTGGAGAAGGGTTTTAGATTTAATAGTCCTTTCTCGTAGACTGCTTTTCATTGAATCAAAATAAAATGAAGAAACATCGCATTTTGTGGATGAGAAAAAAGGTTCAGAGAGGTTAGGTAAGTTGCTTAGGGGAAACCAGAGTGTTACCAGCAGAACCAATCTGGGACTCCGGGTGTTTCTGAACCTGGGTCCTGTCCTGTCTTGCTGTGCTGTGTCGGAACACTGTCAGTGCAGAGGAACTTCAAAGGGCTGCCTACCACCTTGAATGAATTCACCTGCTCACAGTCTCCCCCTTAGATTGTCAGGCTTAGTTAATTCATTTTGTGAACACAATGGTGAGTTAATCTCGGGCAAACACACCTTACCCAAGCTTGTGAGGTTACATAAAATGAAACCCATCCCAACTAGAAGGTTGCTTGTGAGATGGATAGCAAATAAAGGAAGTGGGAGGGGTCCAGTTGGAAGCAGTAGTTGCCTGATAAATACTGAATGGAGGAAAGATTGCAGGCATAAAATTCCCCATCTGAAGTTGGCATTTGAAAACTTCAGGCCACCGCTCCCTGTATCCATTTTGACTTAAGAAAGTCTTACCAATAGGGACTTAATCCTTGAAGTTCATTCAATAAAGGTTCTCCTTGGGGCTTGGGCATTGCCCACATCTGCCACCTGATTTCAATTTCAGTGTTTTGTGGTTGAGCACACTCCTTCCTTTACGCAAACAGTCCACGGCTAATGATGTTAATGCTTCCCTAATTCTGGGAGGACAATGTTTTTGAGGGAGACACTTCAGCGTAGCTTCCCAATTTGCACTGTATCATTTAAGAGTATCTGGTTCCACAGTCACACCAAATAAAAAATGCAAAGAGAATGCTAGAGACATATACCAATAATAAAAGAAATGAACTTTATATTGAAACATGAGAACACCTTTACTAAAGACAAAGGAAACCAACCAATATCTTATTGGGGACATTTCATCCCTATGAAACCGATGGACAGAATTCTGAAAGTTAAGTTGCACAGTTTCTTTGTATTGAGCCCCTGTTCTTTGCAAGTTGTAGTGCTAGACACTACATTTTTTAAAAACTTCTAGAAGTGATTGATTCAGATACTAGTTTTAGGAACAAAAGGAAATCAATTTTAAAAGCAGGTGAATAAGCTGGGCACGGTGGTGTGTGCCTGTAAGTGACAGCTTATGGAGTTGTGGCGGGGTCTGGGGATCACAGTTCAAGTCCCTCCGGGGGCAACACTGAGACCTAGTCCCAAAAAACAGCTGGGTGTGGTGGTGCATGCCTGTAATTCCAGCTACCTGGGAAGCTGAGGCTGGGGATTGTTTGAGTCTATGGTACCACGGGCAACGTGAGCCTGCAGTTCCATGGGCAAAAATAATAAGACCTAGACTCAAAATAAATTAAATAAATAAATAAAAGTGAGTGAATAAAATTTCCAAGATCTCACATGTGGTAAGTGATCAAGTTGAGATCCCAACATAGATGTATTCTGTTCTTGTGTGTTTTTATCATGCTACTTTGCCTTTCGGTACAGCAGCAGAGGTCTGTAACAGCAATACCTTAGGGAATTCAAGGGCACAGCAATACTTCTAAAGGATTCTTACCAGAAAGATTTAAAACGCCATTTTGAGACATAAACTGTACACTTAAATTTCTTTGCAAAATGGCTCATGTGGGGTCAGTCATTCCCAATGGAAGCTAGATCAATGGAGTCCTTTTTTTTTTTTAATTGAAAATGCTTTTGCAAAGAATTCAGTAATTAAGAAAATGGAGGATTCCTTTGCTTTTTCACAATGCAGTTAGATTTTTATCAAAGTTCTTTGCATCATGGGGAAAGAAGGTTTAATGCCCATTTCATTTACCTTTATTTCATGCACCTTTATTCACATACTCAATGGGACATAACATCATGGACTGTCTACTAGGAAAATAATGGGGGAGCTTGAGACCATTGGGGTCCCAGCGAAAGGGAGTGGCTGCCATTTTTTTTCATCCAACCCAAACTGTCTTTGATGCTGGTGCCCTGTTAATTTTTTAAAAAAGATTATGTGTAATTCGAGTCTGCAGCAATCTGCAGAAGAACAATGATGTTATGCTCTTTAAAATGCTAATGTTATCATTGTAATGTCGCAACCCTATTTAATCCCAAAATGACAACTGGTAATGTTTGGGAATATTTGTATGAAAACAAAGACATTTTCTATTTAAAATGGCATCAGTAAATGTTGAGGAAGAGAAAATGGCTCAGATTTAAATGTAAATCAGCCTTTATGAAATTTGTTCTATGGTCTCTTGCTCACCCACAAAGCATTCGAGGTAGATTGGATGCAGAGGCCTCACAGTTAAAATATACTTTTCAACCTCTCTCTAAGAGCAGAAGCAGAAATAGTTACCTAGAAACTGATCGAGCTCAAAATCATGTTGAATTGTCTAGAGGTATGTGTGTTGTGTGTGCACGCGCACATGTGCGCCTGTACACATGTATTTTACAAAATTCTTCACAGCAGGTAAACAATGCCAGGATATCAACCATACTTCATAAGTGCCCTTATTTCTAGTTCCAAGATTTAGGCATCTTCAAAGAAGGAAATTTTCCCCACATTGAGAGGATTCAAGGACCACCCAAAAAGTGATCTGAAACACTTTGGTCAGTGATAGTAACGTGGCAGATATGTAAATAGGCAGCAAATAGGCATGTTACATGCCAGATTGTTCTGAAGGTTTCATACATATTTAACCAGTTCAACAGTCTTTTAAAGAAGATGTTATTAGTCTTATAGATAAGGAACCTGAAGCTTAGAAAGGTTAAGAAATTTGCCCAAGGTCAGAGCAGGTATTAAGGCAAGGCTGAGATTCAGAGTCACCAGACTTGAGTGTGTGTGCTTTAAATTTTGTCACACGAGGCATTCCAAGTGTGATTTTTGTAGATATCTTTGAAATTTAATCCATTTACCTTTTCAAATAACATTTTTTTTTATGAGAAAAGGAATTTGTATCAATGATAGGCATGTTGAGGAATAAAGGAAGAAAAGGAGGTGTCCTGGTGATCCTCCAGATAACCCCAGTTAGCATTTGGTTCTTTATTCCTTTTCCCCATAATAGTAATTGCATCTGCCTATAGTTCTGCAGTTGTCAGAATGACCATGTTCATATGGGGGTATATCCAGACCGCTGCTACGTCTGATAGGTCCTGGTTTCAACCACCAAGGTGAATCTGAATTCAGATCTCAGAAGCAGACAGATATCCTCTTCCTTTTTGTCCTTGTAAGGAGCTAAAGACCTGTGAAACCTGAGGATTGTCACCAAGGTCACCAGAGACAATCTGTCACTGCATTTCTACCTGCATCACAGTCAACTACTTCGGCTCATCTTCCACACTAATGAAACTCATAGGATTTATTCAAGTCACTTCATTAGCTCTGGCTCACTGACATGGCCCAATTCAGTGTTTTGCTCTCTGGAACATGGGAGGAGCAGCTATTAAGCTCCTAATGCTTCCTGCCAAAGAAAATAGAGCACAGAGGACAGATTTATCAGTAAAAGATGGTCCACAGACATGGTTATCATGCTACATATGTTTGGTACAGGACAAACTTGACTAGAAGGAGGTGTCTGACCTCTAAGGAATAGCAAAGGGCAGTCTAAAGCTTGCAGAGGGGCTGAGTGGTGGGATCTGTTTGCATGTGTGTGTGTGATGTGTGTGTGTGATGGGGCAGGAGAAAAAGAAGGAACTGAAAAATGCTTTGGAGGTATTAGTGTTAGATGATGAGCACTTTTCTCCATTTCAACCCAACATGAAACGTGTAAAATGGCAGAATAAATTCCCAAGTATGGATATGCCAGAGCTAGAGGTGAAAAATGTGGAATATATGTGAATAGAAGCTGAACCTCTTGTTGGAATCCCTTATAAATATCCCAGTCTCCAGACCAGAGAGATAGCAAATAGCAAACAGAGAGACCTGGGGATGGAGCTGATCCTGGAGAAATGGAAGATTCCTGTCAGGTCCCTAGCCCCAGGCTCATTAAGAACTCCCTATTAGGAAGGCATGAAATGAAGGTGCAGAACTCACTCCAGAGCAACCTTCACTCCAGAACTGCTTTCTGGGCACTTCCTTTGCATCAGCTTCTGTATTCACTACTGGAAGAGCAGTGGAGAATAACGGTTCAGATTCTTGCCCTCTGGAGCAATATAGCATAAACCCTTAGAGTGTTGAGACCATTTGAACCTGTGTTGGCAGTATATATGATTTTGTAAAAGAGGAAACTGAGGCTGAGGATATTGCTGAAGAGACCAGTTAATCATCAGCTAATTAGTCTGAATTTGAGAAACCTGATAGCAAACTAGTGTTAGAAGATACTGTGGTCACATGGGGGACAGGTGATTTTGGATTTGATTGGGGGAGGTTCCAACTCCTCTTCTAAGAGAACTTGTGTTGGGGCAGAAGAGTGTGTCATTGGCTGCTTACCCAGATGTTATTAATAATGTGATACCCTGTTTCCTTTTGGCTATCATTTTTTATAGGTAGACTTCCTCACATAGAAAGAGTTCTAAACTCCAAGTACTATTCTAACCTACCACTGTTATGCTCAAGAAAGTGAAAACTGGTTGTAATAAATCCAGTAAAAAGTTATAAAACAATTCATTTTTTAACTCAGCAATTATTTTTGCATTGTTTACAAAGCACATGCCGGGTAATCACTTTTGGATAGTCCACCTCTTAAACTTTTTCCAGGACTTTTCTCAGTTCCCTTTTTCAAATCCCTTACTTTCGTGCAAGTATTGACAGTACAAATGATACATTGGTCTTAACTACTTCACCCTGAAATCTACAATATAATTCATGCTGAAAAGGAGTTTCTATCTAAAACATAAATTAATAAGTTGTGTTTTCCACTTTCCTCTGACCTGCATGGGTGCAACAGCTGTATCTTGTTGGCTTGATGATGTGAATGTAGCATCTTTCCCTACAGGACCATGGAGCACCAGGGTAGAGTCCTTCTCTGAAAGCTCCTGTCTTCCCAATTACGGAGCAAAGGGAGGTGACAGCAATACAGAGAGTGAGAAATGCAGCCTTGAGTCAAGGTTCATCCCCAACCATAAGCCATTTTTCATTTAAAGGACAATGCTCTTGTGTTTATCTCCCAGGGACGGTCATATAGAGAAATGACATATATACCTGAGACCTAAGACATGGTTTATTACAAAAATATATCAAGGAGGATTAATTAGAGAATTCATTTTCTGATTGTGGATATCCAAGGGTATTGGAATGTTTTGAAAGAGAATCCATTTTACTCTCTCAGTTGATGGGTAAAATCCCTCACATATTTTGAGTGGGGAAACTAAGTTCTTTCAAATCAAAGGTAACATTGTCTACTCTTCTCTATTATAATTAGTCCACTGTTATGAAACTATTTTGGAAAAGCTTGGTGGATGGATGAATAAGTGCATAATAACGTCGTTTATTGAGCCGATGGTGTGCCAGACACTACCATTTCATTTAATATTAAAACTTCTTTGAAGTAAGTATAACCATCCCATTTGACACAGAGGAAGCTGTAGCCAGTTTTTTGAGCCCAGGTCTGTCTGACCCAGAGATTAACCCCAGTATGCTGGTTGATGGATGACTGATGGAATCAACATTTGCTTCTTGAGTGCTTCCTGGGTTCAGAGCCCAAGAAGTTCTAGAAGACAGTGGAGAGTAAGAAGACAGAGGAATGATATCTTAGAAGACATGGCAAAGCATGAATGGAAGGGTGGGGTCAGAGATTGATTTGGCTTCCTTCTAGTCTCCTTGAGAATGATAGAAACAGAGTGGCTGATTTGTTATGTTACAATGTGGTCCCTATGATTATTTATTGCACAATTTGATACTACATTGAACCTAACCTTGAACTGATTAGAGGCAAAAAGACACATTTCCCAGATGTAACAATGTTTCTGAAATAAGGGCCAGACCTAGGCAGTTCTTTGGGGTTCCTGTCTAGAAGACATTCGCAGCTCAAGGAGTTTGCTCTTTACACAAAGGGTCTGTGGGCCAGAAGTGACTCATATTGGCCTAATGGGCACAAAAATGTACATCAGTCAACCCTCCACTATGGAGGCTGTAAGTCTAGAAAGGAAGACAGAAGTGATCTCACCAAAAAGATGAGTTTGTGAGGTAAAACCCTGTCATTCTTCCCTTTGCTACTGAGTGAAGTTTGGGCCAAAGTTTGGACAAGAAACCTAACTTTTGGGAGGCTGAGGTTAGGGATTGCTTGAGCCCGCTGGTTCGAGACTATCCCAGGCAACATAGCGAGACCTAGTCTCAAAAAAATAGCTGGGCATGGTGGTGCTTGCCTGTAATCCTAGCCTTGAGAGGCTGAGGCTAGGGATCACTTGAGTCCATACGTTCGGGACTACCTCAGGGTAACATAGCAAGACCTAGTCTCTTAAAAAAGAAAGAAAGAAAGAGAGAAACCTAACTTGAAGAAGCAGAGAGTAGAATCTTTTAAATGGGAGCTCCTCATTTGTTCTATTTCCACAAACTTTTAACACTTAATAAATCTGTTGGATGGATGAGGGATATGGTCACCTGTTCTTGAAGAATCTGTTAGGCAGTTCAACTGCACATAACTTGCAACCTACATGAAATAGTTTTAAGAGTTCAAAAATTAACAATGGTGAGAAAGAAAAAAGAAAGAAATAGAGAACCAGTGGTACGAATGGAAAAAAATAGATAAATTAAAGTGTTTGTTTCCATGTAAAAGAAGACCTGGAAACTTTGGTCATTAAAGATCCAGGTCATTGAAGATCCAGGTCTTTCGGGTCCTCTGTTCTTCCATCCTCTGCATGATTGTTTTCTTGTCAGTTCTTTAGTTGTCTGCCTGGAGCTTCCATTCCAGCTGTTGCCAGAGTTCAAACCTTGAGAAAGAGGAAGACTCAAGGACAGAAGAGACCCTTATGATAGTTGTGTCAGCTCCTTTTAAAGAGTTTTCCAGAATCTCCACATGACAGCTTCTTATGCTTCACTGGCCTCTTTTTCTGGCAAGCAGTTGAGGTCTGTCTAACTAGCGCATCGCTGTTTCCAAGGAGGGAAGGCTTCTGTGGCAAGGAAGTAGGGGGTGTAAAAGCTGGCCTGCCAATTGGAGATCTGTGCCATATGGAGTCTTTGGTAGGTAAAGGTCGGCGAAAAGTTATGCAAACATAACAAGTCAGTTTACAGGAAGGGTCAGCTTAAATAGTTCCAAGTCCAAGGGTGCAGCTTGTTCTGTGCTCAGGGCTTAGGTGGCAACAGACTCAGTTCTCCAAATCTCTCCTGTGCCTTCAATTTCTTGCTCTATAATGGGAGTAAAGCTAAAGCTGATCAACAGGGCGCAGGACATGTGAAAGAAACTGATGAAAGGCCGGGCACAGTGGCTCGTGCCTGTAAGCTTCAGCCTATGAAGTGGCCGGGGCTAGGAATCGCGGTTCGAGTCCCGCCTGGGGCCTGCAGTGAGACGTAGTCCCAAAAAATAACTGGGCGTGGTAGAATGCGCCTGTAATCCCAGCTGCCTGGGAAGCTGAGGCTGGGGATTGCTTGAGTCTGTGCTACTACGGGCAACGAGAACCTGCGGTTTCATGGGTAAAAATAGCAAGAGCTAGTCTCAAAAAACAAAAACAAAAAACTGATGAAAAACTGATTTGAAACTGGAAGGCGCTGGCTGTGCAAACACACCTTCCCCAGCTATTTACAGAAAGGAAACATCTTTCAGAGAGAGGTCATCTTCTTGTGTGACTGATTTCATCACACTGCTGGACCCATATTTCCTTACTCATTCTTACCTCACTCCTGAATCCTCCATCCAGGAAACTTTTCTGCAACAAGGTCGTCAGGGGGCTCTGTGAACTTAGAATCACTAAGTCCACATCCACAGAGGACTTAACACAGCAAGAACTGCTCCTGCAAGCAAGGGGGTCTGAGATGGGGAGCAGAGTGAGGGATGATCTCCCCATTCCCGGGTTGTAACATCACTTGGTTGATCGATGCTACAAAAAGGTTGAGGGGTGCTGGCTAATTCTCTTTTTAGAAGGGCTAACAGTACATCCCAAGCAGGGTGACCATGTGACAACTGGCTTCTTGCCTATAGCAAATATTCATTGAGTGACTAAAGTCTAGCAGGCATACTCGGGGTGCTGAAGACACTGAGCAAAGCAGACAAAACCTCTGTCCTCGCAAAGAAAGGTTAAAACTAACAAACTGACCATAGAACTAAAGCACGCAGCAAGGGAGGGAGGGTGGAGAAGAGCACAAGTGATCAAGAATAGGGTCACAGGTGACAAGGTGGTGGTAGACCCTGGGGGGTATACAATGATGTAAAAGTGTGTGTATGTGTGTGTGATCAGTAAAAAGAAAGAAACAACAACAACAAAAACCCTGTCCTTGGAGGCCTTATACTCAAGCACAAGAAGACAAAATAAGTGGTAAACACGGTGATCGCTAAATGCTCTAATATGATTCAAGATGATAAGTGTTCTGGAAAGGAGCATCGGACATCAGGGAGGCAGTTTGGGTAATTCTTGAAACTCAGGGATGGATTACCCTGCAGGGATTTGCTGAGATTACTATCCGAAGTCCTATCTTATAGTAATATCTAGGTAGTTAGAACCAGGGATGGAGATCAAACACTTGGACAGGGATATGTGAGGAATGTGAAGGGGTGGTAAAATAACATCCAAATGGCAGTTTCCAGGGACCTGGGCCATGGCTTTAGGGAGACTCGAGGGCCACGTGGAGACACAGAGAACTTGGTGCGCAGGCGTACAAAGCTCAGGTGGGGAGCGAGACACATTGGATAATGCACAGTAAAAGCCGTACTATGAAGGTGACTTTGGAGAGTGACCCCTTTGTTCGTCCTGCAGCCTAGGGAGGTAGACCCTGTTTTTACAGGTGAAACCATTGATGTCCTCAACGAGAGGGTTTTCAGGACACGATACACATAGATGCCAGGCTGGCAAGAGCTGGGCAGAGAGGAGAGGAGAAGGAGGGATTTGAGTTCTTTTTTTTTGAGACTAGGTCTCGCTATGTTGCCTGGGGTAGTCCCAATCCCGCAGACCCAAGCGATCCCTAGCTTCAGCCTCCCAGGTAGCTGGAACTATAGGTGCCTGCCACCATGCCTGGCTTTTTTCAAGACCAGGTCTTGCTATGTTGCCTGGGGTAGTCTCGAACCTGCAAACTCAAATGATCCCTGGTATCCTGCCTCCCAGAGCTTGGATTACAGGCACATGCCACCACGCCCGGCTTTTGAGTTACCTCTTTTTCTATGTTTGAGAGGGAGCTTCTTGGACCTGGGTCAGCACCATCATGACTTCCAGACAGATCCCTGCTGTTCCCCGAGGTCTGTTACTGCTGCTGAAAGTACTCAAGGAGAAGCCAGGTTCTTGTGACCCAAAGTGGGAGCTGGTTGGTGGCAGGAACCTGACTGGGAGGAATAAAAACGGGGAGAGGGGTAGGATGTCCCTTCCATCACCACCATACTCTCTGGGCCTGGGAACCGCATTCACCTTCTCCCGGCATCTGGCTCTGACCCTGGGTAGGGGCGGGCCTAGGGGAGGGACTGCTGGCCCCAACCACAGCCTCTCTTTCTGAAGACCTGATCAGAGAGCAACTCCACTCTCCTTCTTCATCCACTAGGCAGTTTCCACAATAAGCCCAGACAAAGGAGGCACAAGGCTGCCCATTCGCAGCCTGGAGAACTTGGCACTGCCAAGGGCTATGACAGAGGCAAGCACCCGAGTCTGTAGAATCCACAGGGGAATGAAGCAGTTATAAGTTTGTGAATTCTGGGGGCCAGAGAGGAACTGGCATTTAGACCCAGACCATGTGGAATGAGTAGGAGTTTGCCCAATGAGGAGAGGGGTGAGGGTTACGTGTGTGAAGACTGTAGTCTGTGGGGTGACCTGATGTTGAAGTATGATGACCTGAAATATACTGAAGCACTATGACCTGAGAAATACAGCACAGGGATCTGATGAACAACCCATGACGAACTGACTCAACTTATGGGTAGGCAGCCATTCGCCTTGAATCTTCCTCATTCTATCTTCGCCATGTCAGGTCATGTTCTACCACCAACGCTAGCCCACCCAGGACACCAGTGCATATAAAGTGTAACCTCCCAGTAGGGGTACTCAGCCTTTGGATATGATCCGCTGAGTCAGTATCGGTACTAATAAACCTGCTTCTTGCCAGCCATGTTGTCCTCATTCCCTGACTGCCTGCTTTCAGTGTGGCTGCTGCTGGTGGAGCTGGGGGACTGTTGGGCAAAGGGAGAGAAG
>PVHY01006737.1:24141-72402 GCA_004024945.1 Uropsilus gracilis
ACTTGTGCAATACATCCTTCATTTTACACCAGAAGAAAACAAGGCCTATTGCCCGGGGGAGTGGGAGGCTGGGGGGGGGGGGGAATGCTAACACACGGCAGAGCTTCTTCTATAAAACCTATTTCTGGAACATTGGCAATATCCTTCAGGCCCAGGGGAACACATCTGGGAGCATTCACTGTGCTCCAGAGATGCCACCGCTCTGGAACTTGAATATCCAGACGGAAGCTCTCACTACCAAGAGTCCTGACCTCCACTTTCTCCTGAGCCTCATGGTTAGGTGCTGATGAGGTTGGCAGAGATGGAAATGTGGGTCGGTTGGGTCGAGTAGGGCAGAGGCAGTAAAAGGTACAGCGTTTTCTGCCACAGATCATTTTGGAAATTTGTATGTCAATCTGTTTTTTGCGAATTCAATAGAATCTTAAAGAAATTAGAGGGAGTTGTCATTTAATGGAGTTCAAATCTGCCTCTTTTTATCAAGTGAAGGGTCCTTTTGTAATGCAAATAATGTCTCCCATCCTCGAGCAGAGGTTCTGTCTGGGCTTTCTTTAAAGGAGACACACCTCTATGGGGCAAAATGTGAGATTTACTAACAAGATTTTAAATGCAGACTAGAGTCATCCTCTGCCTTTGTTGTAACTACTTGCTTTGGTGGTCTTTGTTTAGATCAGGTATTATTTTGGCCACTGGAGGGCCCTCCAGATAGAAAATGATGGGAGAATCCCAAATGTGTTCCCGGAGCCCAGACTTCAGCTCACACCCAGAATTTTGAGCATGCAGCATTTCTTGCAAATCGGATTTAACTGGGGAGAGTAGCAGTAGCATTGATGTTTCTTTTATTTAGGAATTTCAGCATAAAAGAAACCTCTGTTTAAAAGAGCAGCTTTTGGATTATAGTCTATTTGGAGCGGGAAAGGAGGTGCTAATCTTGTGTGTGGGGAGTGATCTTGCAGAATTCAGCACAGCTTAGGAGAGTGAGTTTTGAACAAAGGTTACTTCTCTGTGTGAAGAGAATCACACCAAGATGTACGAAATGAAAAGAGGCAATGGAATTTTTTAAATATATGTATATGTGTATGTGTATATATTTATATATATACACATTTATTTATATATATATACACATTTATATATATTTATATATATATACACATATATATATTTTAAAAATTCCATTGCCTCTTTTCATTTCATACATCTTGGTGTGATATATATATATATATATATATACACACACACACATATATATATATAAAATGAGGAAAAGAGAGTTTAGATAGAACAGGAAGAATAGTATAGAAGAAGGTTGGCATCTTACATTTGGGAAAGCACAAAATTATTATTTTCATGCCACATCTTTTCTCCGTAGTTTTTCCTACCTTATTGTTTGAGTCTGGCTCAGATATTTTATTTTGCTGAATGCTGACAAAACACCTTAAATTCTGGGCTCAAATATCTCAATACGGCATGAAAAAATTCTATATCCAACCCCCAATGGATCAAAACAGACCTGTTGCAAAACCAGGTAGAAATGAGAAAAGGTGTTCAGAATTCAGGATAGAAATATAGGTCAGGGACCAGGTTTGCTCAGTTTATGAAACAAAGAAAATTCATCAAAGCTCTATAGGGCAGATCAATACCAAACCAGACTGAAACGAAGCCTCCTGTGCTAATCTTTTAAGGCTGAAAGCAAAATCGGAAGTTGATTGTATTGATTTACATGGTTTTCCTGAACCAGTAACTTTCCAACCCTGAGCAGGGCAGCTGAAGGTAACAGATGAACTTGGGGGGACATTGAGGGTTGGCTGGGGCCTTACCTGTGTCAGAACTTAGGTCCTTCCTGGGGTGAGGATGCTGCAGGGAACCCAGCTAGCAGTCTATGGTAAGATCTGCAAGGACTGAGCTTGTTTTCACAATGTTTGTCCAGCTGTAAAAGTGAGAACGACTCTTTTTCTTACTCACCCCTTAGGTAGTAATCAGGTTCCTGGGCCCTGGTAGAAGGCAACCCTTTCTGTATTTATTTGGGGGTGAGATTGAAGAAGGGAAAGAATCAGGTCCTCCTCATGGGCTTTAGTTTCCTTTCAAGTGGGAGTTTACAGGTAAGATGGGAAAAAACTGAGCAGACAGATGGACCTCCGTTCGAATTGGGAGTCTTTCCTCTTCAGGGAAACTCAGTGGGAAACAGAGCTGAGGGTGACAAGTATATAGACGGAAAGGGACTTAAAGGGATCTCAGAAAGCCTGAACTTTTTTCATCTGACTCGTGTTCTTTTCCCTTTAGACAAAGTTAATTGTTGGGAAGCGCTGCCTGTGTGGTTGTATTTCAGAATATCGCTCTGGCCCAGGGGTGGTGTGTGGGTGTGCAAGCAGCAGCTCCCTCCCCAAGACCCACCCAATTCTGACGATGGGGTATAGGACAAAGTGTGGGTGCCCCCACCTCTATGCTGTCTTCTGTAACGAGCTCCCCAGGACCTGTGGAGAAGGGTTTAACTTATTTAAAGCTGAAACAGGTTGATTGAAATCAGTTATTTAGGGGATGAACCCACACAAGGGATGACTGGGAGAATCAGATTTTTCAGAACTGCCCCCTAAACCCTGAGAAAAGGTCGAATCAGAGTTCTGGAATCCTCTTCCTGCCTCTGAACTCCTGGCTGTCTGTCATTGTCTGGAATATTCACTTGACATCAAATATACATTTTCCTCTGACATAGCTGTATTGTTTTTAAAACTGGGTGACAAATAGTTGTGCTGAGTGAGAGCCGGGTAGCAAGCAGCAGGCAGTGTGCATTTGTTGAATAGAGAAAGAACAACCGTTAATCTCCCCCTTTAGAGTCCAGGGCAACTCTCCATTCCTAGGAAACTGGTGAATTTCACCTGAAAGGGCTGGTCAAGCCCCGCCTGACCAGAATGATCCCTGTGAAAACTAGAACATTCTCAGACGCGCTGAGTAAAAGGCATCTTTGCAGGAAAGAAGGAAGGTTGGGGGAAGTGTGGCTGGGAGTTTCCTGAGACAGTGTGCTGTTCCTTTGTTCTGGTAGATTTCAGTCAGAAGGAACAGCAAATTTTACTGTCTGCAAACCACCAACGAGCTCCTTCCCTCCCCTTTACCTCCCTCCTACCCAACCTGGGAATTCATTTGCTGCGGCTCTCTCCTCCTCCTCTGCCCCAGAGCAATCCCCAGGGACAAAGCTCTTTGTTGTGAACACTCGGAGACAATACGGAATCGCACCGTCCCTAGGGCACCATCCGGGCTGTCCTCCCAGCAGAGTGATCGCCGGGGCAGAGACCCCCACCTGTGGCTCTCCCCCTGCCCGGGGTGAGCGACAAACGGCATTGTGCTTGGGACGCGGGCGTTACCCCACCAGGCTCAGCAGATGGCGCTGGTGAGCAGAGTCCGTCCCTCCCGCCCTCGCCCCTCCCCTGTGCCAGAGCCTCGCTGGGCTAAAGCGAAAACAGATGTTTTCATCATTTCTGGTTCTGGCATGTGACTTGCAGTTCAGCAGTGTGCCGACATAACCCAGAGTTGCGCGTTCCCTTCATCCCCCGCAAAGAAAAAAAAAAATCTTCCTTAAACGAGCCTTCCTCCTAAGTGAACCATCGACGATCTGTTTCATGCAAGGGGCACATGTTTGTTTAATAGAGCCAACTGCCATCGTAGCCTGCACGGGCTCTGTAATTGGGAGGCTGTCTTTTTCAGAGCAGAGCCGGGGCAACCAGACTAGCTATCTTTACACCGACGGCTGGGGAGAGGCGCTAGCTTTTTAAAATAGCCTTGGTCTGGCTGGCGGGGTGTGTGTGTGGGGGAGGGGGGTACGCGTCTGCGTGGGAGATGGTGGGCACCGAACAAAACACGCAGGCCGGGGAGGCGCGCCCTGTTCCCGGCACCCACGGCAGGTGGCAGCATCGGCCCGGTTGGCCTCCCTGCTGGCCAGCCCCAAAGCGGGGGCCCTTTTACTTTCGGTGGCCTCAAAATTATTAGTTCCAGATGAGTTCTTGCAATTGTAATATTTGGTTTAACCCAATCTGCCCGATTGCGTCAGCACACGTTCAAATACAGCCGTCTGAAGTCTAACCAGACATCAGAAGCATGTTCGGGGGGGGGTGTCAACATTCCTTACACTTTGAAAGAATTAGAAAAAAAAAAAAAAAACAACAAAAAACCCAACGGAGGTTGATTTATCCCCCAAACGAAAGAAGGGTGAGCCAGCATGGAGTTGGACTGCCCGAGTGGGAGCGAAATTCATGGGGGAAGCGGAACAATAGAACTTTGTGGGCTGCAGGCTGCTAGAGTGAAACTGGATTTATTTGTTGAACTAGGCAGGGACCTCTGGGCTCTTTGAAGGTTAGAGCAAATAAGCAAAAACTGGTGGGCATTTGGTTTTTTTAAGAGAAGGGCCCTTGAAGTCACGTAGCTGCTATTGTCAGACACAAAGTACAGCTATCTGTCTGCGGCTGGGCCTGGCTGGCACTTGGCCTGACAAAGCAAAGTGGGGAGGAGGGGGTCACCCTATTTTAACACATATTTGTGGGGCACCCTGAGTCTCAAGGGTAGGATTCAGATTGGGTTTCCTAAGAACACTAGGCCAATGCTGGAAGACCAGGCTGCAAGACCCCTGCAGGGTTCGAACCCCCAGACCTGCAAAAGTGTCCTGTAAACAGCCCTTCGGCCATCAGTCAGTGCCACACCCAGGGGCTCGACTCCTAAGAAACTAGGGGTTCACTGTCCGGTGCGCTAGGGTGTTGCAGATGCCTCCGCTGAGACTGAAGCACTCTCTCCCAGCCCTGGGGCAGAGCAGCAAAATGTGCAAAGGCAGCAGGGGAATCCAGCTCCAAACACCAGACAAGAAAGGGTGTCTTGCTTCCTTTGGGTGAGATGAAAAAAACCTGGCATTTGGAGGACAGTCTCCATCATGCAGTCATCCCAGTCCCACCCCCCCACCCCCAGCTGCCTACACCCCATTTTTAAATCTGTGCTCAAATTCTTCAAGCACCTCTCCCAAGGTTGTGGAAAGATTCCTGCTAGCCAACTCCAGGGAGCCTGGCTGCTGCCCTGCAGGTCTCTGGCTTGACATGATACTGATCAAAAGCCGGCACCCGCCTGGCAGATGCTTCAGTCCTGCGTGTCGGGAGCTGGTGGCTGGCGCTGGCGTCAGGCAGGCACGCAGACTGATCGGCCATCTTGTTAGATGTGGTTGGGAATCTTTCTCCCATCTCCCTGCTCCGGTGGCCACCCTGCTGCTTGGATTAGACATCAGAAGGGTGGTGGGACCGTCATGTAGCTGGCCGATGGCCTGCAGAAGGCTTTGGGATCCATGTTTCCTGCTGTTTTCCTTTCAGTTTGGAAAAGACATGTCTCCCCACAGGTTGCTGTGAAAATGCTGAGAGCTGCTGCTCCTTTTGTGGGAGTGGGTGCTCAGCTTGGGGAAATAACCAAGTTAGTAGACGAGCCGGCACGAAGCTTACTGTCTCTGGGCACCAGCGAATAGCTGAGAAAATTCCAGTGTTCTTTCCACCATCACAGTGACTCTATTCCCTTCTGAGAACTGGCTTTTGGAGATCCTATAACCTAGAACTTCTCACCTTTGGGTATTTAAGAATCTGTTAGAAACTTCCTTGAGAGCTGGGGAACAGGTATCCTAATTTTGACCCCCTCCCAGGTGATTGTACTGTACATGCAGACATTTGAACTATCACTGTGATTGTAATCTAGTTTTCCCCTGTTTTATAGTTGGGGATCCTAAATAGTAAGTAGTTTAACCAATGTCACACAAGTTCAAGTCTAAGCCTGGACTTTTGGTTCCGTAGTGATGAGACTTTGCCTCAATTTTCCAACCATTTGCAAGAAAGTCATTTTCATTCATTTTCTCCTGTTCAATGAAACTTGCTAAGACCCACGGGACTGTGCTGCTGCTGTTGGGAAGAACATTGGACAGAACAAGTACTCTGTACTTCCTGGGGAATTTTCAGTTTTGCAGGTTGAAATAAATGCTTATCCTCAGGCAGTGGCAAATGAGAATACCCCCTTCCTTGATGTTCCTCATGCATGGTCCTGATGGCGATACCACCCTCTGCAAAGATCTGTTTTTAGGGGTGAGGCGAGTGGGCCCTAGAAAAGCTCAGTCACACTTTCAGAACATAATTGTCAGTGGAGCTACATGAATAGGGAGGTATCCTCTCTCTTGGGCTGTTGAAAGCAGCAGTTGTACTCCTGTCTCCTTTAATGGTTTTGAGTGATGTTGGCTTCCATTTTCTCCTTATTGGAGGCAAGAAGTATCCTCTGAAATGAATTCCACCTCACATGGGCAAAGAATAGTCTCTGGATCATTCCTGTGAGACAGGAATTCCGATAGTGGGTTTGCCTTGAATACTTTGAGGGCTCCGTTGCATAAAGGTTAAGGAAATTACAAGGCACGGGGAATGAGGACAAAGAGTCCAGATATTTTATGGTGACCAGGTAAAGGAGAAAGGAAGTGGGATGGGGCGCTGGGGTCAATGTTCCTGTGTGACCTTGGATGAATCACTGCACCTCGCTGAGTCTGAGCATCTCCCCTAGAATGCCAGGGAGATGGCTGTGACCTCTGACCTTGTCAGCTTGACATTCATGAGCCTCTGCTCTCTGGAACATTCCCATCATCAGTTGAAGGTGAGGAAGCACATTCACTTCTCTTCCTAAGTCTGCCTGAGCCATTTCCCCAAAGGCCTAAGTGCTAGCTGTTGACAGTTAAAGCAGACGTCTGCAGGTGAGCAGCCTCTGAGAGCTGATGATGCCAGCTCCGACCCAGTGTCTGGTGACGTCACAAAGGACACTTAGTCCAAGTTCCTCTTGTCAATTCCTGTTTCTTCCTGAAGGAGCTGCCCTGAGATCTTATACCATCAGAGTTTCACCCACCCAATTTTTCCATCATTCAACATTTATCCAGTACCTAAAATTTTTTTTTTTTTAAAGGATGGGTAAGAAATTCTGATATCCAGGGGTTCCTCTTTGATGTTTAAAGAGACCAATTAGCATTATAACTAAGTATACAACTAATATTGTAACTAAATGCAACCTGTGAATCTTGATTGGATTAGAGCCGCAAGGAGAGTGAAGATATGAAAGATAATTTTTGAGACAATCAGGGGACTCTGAGGTAGATTGCGCCATGGGATTATTGATGTTTTTGATGTGACCCTGGCATGGTGGTTTTAGAGGATAAAACCCTCAGCATGACAGGCATGTGAAAATCTGAGGGGATGGACATCACGATGTTTACAATCGACTTTCAAATGATTCAGGGGAAAAAAAATAAACAGAAATGTATCAGAATGCTAGCAATTGCTGATCCAAGGGAGGAGAGTATTGGATGTTCATTGACCATTGTAATTAAACTTTCCTCGGTTTGAAAATAACCCTCAGAATTAAAAGGTACGACAGCACTGGGCATGGTGGCACGTGCCTTTAATCTCAGCCTACAGAGCAAAGCAAGGCCGCGACTAGGAATTGCTTGATTCCCCGGGTTCGAGACCCGCCCAGGGCAACATAGTGAGACCTAGTTCCCAAAAAAATAGCTGGACGTGATGGCATGTGCCTATAATCCCAGCTACCTGGGAAGCTGAGACTGGGGATCGCTTGAGTCCATGGTACCCCAGGCAACGTGAGTCTGGAAAAGGCACGACAAGGAACCTAGCATTTCCTATTTACGGTTTGCCAAGGACAAGCAGACAGGTGAATCACCATGTTTTATCCAAGGTAGACTAGATTGCATGGCCTGTGGAGTTAAAAGTTATAGACCTTGGAAACCCAGAATAAAGAATGTTCCTTTTTCCTAGGGCACTGGTGGTGTTGAGGTGTGCCTAAGTTGGCCTAGTATTTGAATTAGGCATAGAAAGGGTGTATAATTTCAAGAGCAAGGCAGGGATATAATAAAGGCAAAGTTACAGAACCTAGAGTTATCTGGGGGAACAGATTTTATTCCCATATAACTGGAATATATTCCCATATAACTGGAAGAGAGGAGGTATTGTGCTGGGAAGCAATGAGATGTGAGTGTTGGCTGGTGTCTGATGGGTGGCCTGACTGCCATGGGAATGCAAATTCCAATTCTGACTTTCTGAAGTGAGATAAAGCAAACGTATTCTTTAACCTGCAATCACAACTGTCTGTTTATAACCTTCAACACAATGATCTGACTGGTGAATTTTCTGTGGCAAACTCCTCATGGGTTAAAACCTGCACATGTGATTCCTCTCCTAAGATCTCCCCATCTCTGCAGGTAGAACTAGTCACTCTTCCCTTTCCATCCCTGCTCCTGAAACACATTCTCACTCACTACCCATTATGTTGGGGAGTGTGTAGAGTCAACCTTACTTTCTCTAGAATTAACCCACTGTTTCTTATTCTTACCTTTTTGGATTTCTGGTCTTTCATCTGTACAACCCAACTCCCCAGATTTGCCTTTGGCTCTGTGTCCTAGGGTAACTAATCAAGCTTACAGAGTTCTTTGGTTCTCCATGTTGGCTTGATTTGCCAGCAGCATGGATCAGGGCTGCAAGTGATTGGTCACCATCCAGCTCAAGCCAGGGACCCACATTTGATGGATTGGTGTCAGTGGGGCTTTGCCAGTGTTTGAGATAAGAGCAGCTGTCCTCCAATTTCCCAGGGCAATCAGATTTTACTCCTTTATTGTACACAGTACTTATTAAACTGTGCTGATTATTTTCTTTGTCCATTTCCCCTATTAGACTATGAATTCTAAAGGGCACATCTCATTTCTTAATCAGTTTTGAATCTCTAAGATTTAGCACACTACCTGGTACTTAGTAGGTGTTCAATAAATGCTTATTGAAAGAGTAAGTGGATAAGTGAATGGACATAGAGAGAAGTATCCCTTCATTGGCATCCATTTAGATTTCTGCACCATTAGTCCCTCATTTGAGTGCATAATTGAGAATTGACTATTTGTGTAGAAGCCAACAGCCATAAATAGGTCATGGAAAGCCTACCTGATTGAAACTCTGGTGCTGTGTTTATTTGTATTAGTGTGAGTTTTAAGTATGGCTCCCTAAGCCAGTGAAAGCAGAGTTCCTCTGGGAAGCTGCTTTTTTGGTGCACATAAAAGAGATCAAGTCTGCCTTTTGAAATCGCAGTGGGATTTCAAAATGTAGCAACACGGAACTTGGCAAAGGAGTTAAGTCACAAGCCTGAGTAGACAGATTTTGCTCCTCTATGTGGTCCTTGTGACCAGCAGGTCCACCAAATATGGCACAAACCCTAAATGGATCAAAAAGCTGCCAGAGTTTTCTTCGTGTCCAGTCTATACAGGAAATGCTTTGCTCTTACATCTCCAGAGGCAGGACCATTTCACCTCTGCTCCTCACACCAGTGAAACGTGTGCAGAGAGTTTAACCAACTTCAGAACACAAAACCGTTTCCATGAAGAACCAGGCCAGGAACCCTGGGGTCTGTTCTGACCACTAAATAACCATCCTTAGTCCATATAACAGGTGGTGGGTAATTGTGTTGGCGGTGTGTTCTCTCCTGGCAGTGTTGCCTTGAATCCTGTTTCCAAACATTCTCTCTATCCCTAGCCCTCACTCTCAGACCCCACACTCCGAAGGCTCAGAAATGAGCCTTGAGTTGCTTTAGAATTTAGCCCCAAGCTGATCATGTTTGTGGGATTCTCATAGACAATAAATTCTTGTGAGATGCTGCATCAAACAGTAGCTTAAGTCCATGTAGGATAACTTGAAGTGGCTCTGGTGATGGATTGCACTGACCATGAATGGACACCTGGCAACCTGATGGTTCTGAGGGACTCAACCCCGTGATAGAAAGGATGCCCATCTCCTTATCCCGCTTCCCAAACCAAAAGCATAAGAACCTTCCTCCACCGCACACAAATGATTAAATCTGTGACCAATGAATCACGTACCTCAAGCTCTTCTGAGCGCCGTTTGTAGAGTCATTTTGGTTCTGTTCAATTCGCTGAAATTCAGTGAATATTTATTGAACAACTCCCAGGGATAAGACACTGCAGCAGCTGTTCTGGGGGCATGGTGTGATGTGCTGGACATTGATCCTTCTGTACGAGGCTCGGTAGCTCTAATTCCTGCTTCTATTCCCACTTCTTATAGGACCATGGGACTGCTTTCATCCTCAGAGTCTCCTAGATAAATTGGGGTAGAGGAGGGAGACCTCAGGAAATAGAAATAAGGGCGCAGTGAGAGAGATTATATTCAGTGGAGTGTTCTAAATGAAAGTAACTCTACAAAGAATTATCTGGTTGTAAATTTTCATTTTCCAAGGTCCAGTTCCTTAGAAATATTATCTGTAAATTTGCTGACCTCAGAAACAGCTACCTTTCTGCCTGCCTTTCAGAGGGCTGGAGAAAAAAAAAGGTATAAATGATTAGTGTTCATTCTTTTGGGGTACCTCTCTTCCTTCAACATTAGTGCCAAGGGTCAAAGCTGTCAGGACAGAGTTACAAGTGTGGGTATTAGTGAAGAATCATTTAAGAGAGAGAGGCAAGCAGGATTTTTAAAAATTAATGTATTTTCATTACTATTTGTTACATATATATATTTCAATTTTGCATCATTATCTACTCTGGGGTTCTCCCACCACCTTATCACCTGTGAACCATCTTCTTAGTCTTTTGTGCCCCTCCCATCCCTGATTCCCCCTCCCCCCTCATGTTTTATACTTCAATTTTGCTAAAAATCAGCTTTAAATTTTTCTTGTGTTTGATTGTTTGTTTTCCTTTTGTCCTTCATATAAATGAGACCATTGAGTATCTCTCTTTCTTTCTGGTTTATTTCTGCTAGCATGCTTCCTTCTAGCTTCGTCCACATTGCCCAAATGGCATTAGTTTGTCTTTTTTGATTGATGAATAGTATTCCATCATGTATATATACCACAGTTTTCTGTACTATTCTCCTATTTGGGGGCATTTGGGTTATTTCTATATCCCAAGCAGGATTTTTGAGTGTCCACAGGAAAATTGTAGCTATGCAATACATTTCAATTAATTTTGGTCGTTTCCCAGAGTTCTTTCTTACAGGAGCCTTTTCTTGAGGCTCTGTGATTCTGGATGATTCTGCCTTCTGTGCTGTAATAAAGGGGCAGCCCCACCATCTTTTTTTCTCACCACAACCCCATCATCATTCACCCACCCTATGAAGGATGTGTTAATAAATATCTGCTAGGTTGTCTGCATTGCACTCACTGCCGGTTGTGAGGTGGTGAGCTCCAGGCTCACACACTGGTGGGATCACATGCTCTGTGCTGATCTGCTAGTGATTTAACTCTCTGAACCATGGTTCCTGTGCCTGAGAGTTGGGGGTATTCATATCACTTGTGGCATTTCAGTGATGAATAAAGGACATATGTTTGACAAGCCCTGATGCTGGTAGATGCTCAATAATCTTGAATTCCTGCTCTCTTCTTTTTTCAAAATCCTCTTTGCAAAGTGCAAATAGAATAACAATCCTTTTTGTGAGGAGATGTTCAGGATTAAGTAAGAGAATGCATGTTAAAGTGTTCTCTAAACATTTGCCTGCAGTAATGACTGCTATTATTATTATAGTCCCCCTCAAAGTCATGCTTGGAAGCCATGACGCACATCTGTGGCTACTTACCCATCGTGCATGACGAAGCACCTGATACATCAGTGAGAACCCAGATGTCCCAATATCTCCTATCAAGACCCTGATGCCCCAGTGTCAGCTGTGAGGACCTCAATGCCTCGGGCCCTCTAGGGGGTTAGACCCATCCCACATTCAGTCTTCCAACATGAGAATGGAGTAATCAAAGATGCTGTCTTGCACTTTTTCATGTTTCAATGGTTTTTGAAAAGCGCCAACTTATCCTTCCTACCTACTCAGCCACACAAAGGTATTGGATATTGGTTTCACTACTCTTCACCTCCCCATCTTGACTCCAAGGCCCTCTATACAATTGCTGTTTTAGCCCAGTTGGGTTGCACATCAGTTTTCAGCAAACCCTTTTTGTGACCTTCCACCTCAGCATCTCTGCTAATCTTAGAGCCTGAAGCTATAGCAAACTTCCCCTGTCTGTCCATGCTGTTCATTGTTTTATTGACTCAGTTTCTCTGCATTTTTGGTATAAGTCTTTGTATTCCCTACAACCACCAGCACAAGGGCACTGCATATGGTATGCACTCAATAACTATTGGGTGAATGATTTTCTTCTCCACATTTCATTTTTTAAAGAGGCTTCCTTGAGGGTTTAGCAGTAGAAGGCACTGTGTCAGGTGCCCTACCAAGGTAATTATACAAAAGATTCCTGTCTTGATGTAGTTTGACATCTAAAACAGATACAAATACTCATTAAATGGTTCCCTAACCTGGAGTCTATTGACAAGTTCCCCGCCCCCACCCATGAAACCACTAAAAGTTTATGAAAAAGATTGCAAATATGAGGCCGGGTACGGTGGCTCGTGCTTGTAAGCTTCAGCCTATCAAGCGGCCAGGGCTAGGGATCGCGGTTCGATTCCCACCTGGGGCCCGTAGTGAGACCTAGTCCCAAAAAAATAGCTGGGCGTGGTGGCGCGCGCCTATAATCCCAGCTACCTGGGAAGCTGAGGGTGGGGATTGCTTGAGTCTGTGGTACCGTTGGGCAACGAGAGCCTGCGGTTCCACAGGCAAAAATAGCCAGACCTAGTCTCAGAAAAAAAAAAAAAGATTGCAAATATGTGTGTCTTCCGGGACAAAGTTTTCAACCACCATGGGAGTTAGAGCAGAAGCAGGGGGTGAGAAGCACATGATCTGTATTTTATTTAATTCTATATTCATTGATATATTGGATGGGGAATAGGAGAGTAGGGGGCAGGGTTTGTTGTTGTTGTTGTTTTAGCAACTACCAAGGGAATGATGATTTGGTAGTGGTTGAGCATGCTTGGGGGAGAGGGAATTTCATGGGTTAAATGTGAGAAAGATCAAGATATCTTCTATGTATCCAACCATGGATGGCTGTGTGCAGCTGGAGGTATAACTTCAAGCTCAGGGAAGAAGTCTGGGCTGTAGATATATATCTGGGAACTGTTAGTGCTTAGATGACACATAAAGCCTCTGGGTAAGACATAACCTGGGGGAGGGGCCATGGGATTTTCCAAAATGTAGAGTCTGAAAGGAATATTCAGTTAAGGACACTGAGATGGAGAAGCCACTGATTTCAGAGAAAGCTAGGTGAGTGGGTCTCCTGAAGTCTAGAGAGAGTGTTTACAAAGAAGTAGTGTTTGGACCTGCAGTTTCTCTCCTAGAAATTGTGTCACCTTAATATACACACTTACTTGTCTGCCTCCCTAACTAGGCTGAACTTCAGTGTGGGAGTCATGCCTTCTTTATCATGGCACAAAACTGGGCACATATTTGGCTCTTACTTCTTGTCTAATAAATGGAGGTGGGGTGGGTGTTCCATAGGCTAAATAAGGGAATCAAATGCCCCCCAAGCAGAAGATCTCTGTGGCTGAGATCAGCACTCAGCTAATATGCTTGCAGACAGGATAGGAGGGAGGCGTAAGAATGGCTATGTATGTGTCTCTGCACAGCAGAAGGCAGGACAATTGCCTTGCCGTGTCAATGAGCTGGAGCCCTTGGTAGGACACTTAACCAACAATGTCATTTATGCACAAGGGCACTTGGCTGGGGAGCAACTGCACTTCCACCTCCGCCATCTGCTTAGTGAATTCCCAGCCCACTGGCTCCTGTGTCACTTACCTCTTAATTACCAGCCTTGGCTCCCACCTGGCTCCAGGGGCTGGCTTTGCTTCCCTGTTGCATTTTAAGCAGTGACCTGATGGCTGAGGTTTCCTTTGGTCGACTGTAGCCAGTCCTCCCCCTGGGACATGTCCTTTACTTTACCATGTGTGGTTCAGAGCAGCTTGCCATCCTGGTGTCCTTGGCAATGCTGAGCTAGTTCTGTCCACTCAGGGGCAATGTCCCAAAGGATAAACTTGACAGTTAGAGGCTCTGAGAATAGTGGGCAGAGACCAGAATCAATTAAGAGGGCAGTGGAAAGACTTCTGAGACCCATGGTACAATCACCAGTTGGTGGACTTCACAAGTCAGCATGCGATAATGACCTGGACCTTGGATGACCTGTACCTAGTTCTAAGGCCAGGAAGAGAGTCTAGTACAGTAAGTTGGTCTTACCCCATATAGTATTTATTACCAAATTACCCTTTACCAAAGTAGCTCATTTCTTTCTTTTTCGGAGAAGAGGTAGATATGGTTTTATGGCATTGAACTTGGGAGAGGACAGGTTTCCTCAGTTGAATTGACTATATTGACCTCCTCTTAAATGCTTTTCCTTAATCACCAGTCAAAAGAGAAAGCTCAAAGTTTATAACTCTTTCTGAATTATTTCTATTTTATTGGGATTTTAGTGTTTCCCCCTATGTGTCAACATCCCATGACTTTCACAAGCAGAAACAATGCACAGATTTCTGAGGGTTGTATTCTCATTGAGAGTGAGAACACATCCCAATGGCTGTGAGAGGTCAGAAAGGTGGATTGACCCAATGAATCTGTGTGAGTGTTCAGGAAAACAGGGGCTTTATTTTTTTTTTTTTTGGAAGCCAGCAGGAAAATTGTTCATGGCATTTTATTTCAAAGCATTTCCATTGCATCTCATTTAATCTTTCCCACAATTATCCAAGGGGAAAGATGGAAAGAGGCATCTCCTTTCCTTCCCTTTTTACAGGTGGGAACTGAGATATAATCTGAGTTACTTGCTCATCTGAATTGAAGACATGAACTTAGAAGAGGTGGAAAAACCACATGTGATGTGTGGCTCCTTGGTCATCTTTCTGGATGAAGGTGGCAGAAAATGGATTGTCACAAGGACTCGGCTCAATCTCAACCTATTTGGTGCACATCAGAATCTCTGGAAGGGGAGAAAAGAGTGCTCTTCAGAAATATGGTCATTGTATTTTCATGTAAGAAAATACTTACCTTATAAACTGCTTAGCATAAACGCTAATAAAATCCTGGCTGATGAAATATGGGTGCAAAAGCATCAAAACCCTTTTCTATTTGCTTATGTATTCATTTTTAGATACTAGGTTTCACTGTGTTGCCCAAGGTTGTCTCTAACCCATGTTCTCAAGTGATCCCTAGCCTCAGCCTCCCAGGTAGCTTGGATTACAGGCATGCACCAACACGCCCAGCTCCAAAACCATTTTAAAAATATATCATTTGTCCTCTTGACTGAAGACCTGTGGTCTCTGGAACTGGGACCACTATGGCAGGATGCAACCACCATAACACCACATCCCAAAGAGGGAGTGGGGGCAGTCAGAGGTAAATCTAGAAGAATCAGTCATGGTGCCAGCTCTTAATGAACAAGTGGTGGTACAATTAGCCTCCACTTGGAGGAGAAGGGTAGGATCAGCCTTTAGAGAAGAGTGGACACCAGACTAACATGCCTGAACATGGATTCTGAAGGCAGAGGATGCAATGGAAGGTTTTTAAATCAAGGAAGATGACTCAACCTTGCAATCAAGTCAGAGACAACAGGTCATGCTCAACAGGTCTTGAGCGTGAAGAGAACAAAAGTTTTGGGGAGAAGAGGGTCCTGATACTGGGTTCTCAGAGATGGGTTGATTAACCTCAATCAGAAGGCCATGAAACATTAAGGCAGAAGCCATACTGGTTGGGACTGAGGCAGCAGAACTGAGTATGGTTTGCAACAAGATGGTGGAATTTGTCCGGCCAACTGGAGTGGATGACATGGGGGTGGGGAAGAGCATCATGGGAGGGAATTCAAAGTCAGGCCCAGGAGTTCAATTTGATTTAGTAGGAAGGAAGGAGACATCAACTGCTTTGAAGACACAGCTGAGGAATGTGTTAAGAGGTGCCTCTTTGCCCTTCACTGTCCCTGGTCTGACTCTAGTTGGGACCCAACACACCTGGCATTTCAAAGCCTGGGGCATTTTCAAAGTAAACCTGAAAGGCTCGTTGTCATTCTTTCAAAAGCTCTCCTCTGCCCTACAAGCAATAAAATAATTGAAGTCAGGTTGTTGTTTTCTTTCTTTCTTTTTCTTTTTTTATTTTTACAAGGGCCATTACAAAGGTGTGAAATATTAGACACTTACGCATCTGTGAATAAGATTGTAGGCTAAAACGTGTGAGTTCCCGTCTCAGCTAATGAACCGGAATATGGTTTTAATTTTTGAACTGCAAAAATGTTCTGCCTTTTTGGTTGTCCCTACAGAAGACTTCATATTTTAATAATTCAGTGCAGCCTAATTACTTTAATTAATCACCTTCTTTTCAGAGATGTCAGCGGGCTTCGTTATTTTCTTGTTACTGTAGGTACTGTTGGGAGTTTTAAGGAATTAAAAAATATCTGTGTAATAGTCCAAGTTAACTCTTTCATAAGGGACCCCTTCCCTCAGAGCCCTCAGTTGCTTACATATGGTGGAGCAGGTTATAGCTTATACCCACAGCTCCTTCCTTTCTGTCACATTTCCTCCCTCTTATACAAAACTACTTCTGGTCATTCTGAGTCTTCAAAACTACTGTCTGGAGACTGAAGTAAAATACTATTTAGAGCAAGTCAATATTTTTGCATCTTTCTGAGTCATGATGAATACACTGGGCATGACAATAGCTTTTATTGTACAATTGATATAATTTGCCTCCCATGCAGGGAAACAGAATTAGCTGACAGTTCAGGCAGTGGCAATGAACACGCGCTCCTTTCTAAAGTTTGTGGGTGGAAGGTCCTTTCCTGAGCAGAATGAGGGTGTCCCCTTGTGGTTCCTGATCCAGCTCGATCCGGTGTCATGCAGATCTCTTCATTTGGGGGTCTTCGCTAGGTCTTTGCACTAAGCAAGGACTGATAATACTTTCAGACAGAGTTAACGATATCTAAGTTAGATATTTTGAGGCTTGACATTAGAGCCTGACCTTGAGAATGATCTGCATTGTTTAAATGACAGAATTCTAATGTTAATTGTTCAACTGACCTGTGTTTCTCACTCTTTTTCCATGTAAGAGAGTTCAGATCTTATGATTTTTAACCATTTTCCCAGTAAATGCTACAGTGCCCCTAACTGATAAATGCACTGAGATTTAGGAAAAGTTGCCATCTAACCTCCTTTCTTCATTTTTCTGGGACTCTTTGGTGCCCCTTGATGGCTGCCTGGTTCCCCTCTCCCCAGGGTGGAATGGCTGCCTGCAACATCATTCCTATGCATTTTACATTCCCCACACTAGTCTCGGGAGCCTCCACTTGGTTTAGGCAGGGGAGCTTTGTAAGCAGTCTGAGGTTTTATGAGAAGGAGAACAAAGTAAGGTTTGAGTGGAGGCCTTGACTGAAGTGTATCTCGCAGGATTCCTGGTAAAAGGCTGCAAGGAGTCCTCCCGGTCTGGGGCTCCAGATTGAACGCTTTTATTTTGAAATGCTGACTGTCTGAAATCACATTTACTCAACCCTGACTTTGACTTTGAACTGAAGCACATGCCCTACCTGTCACCTGAAGGGTACAATTAGGATCTGCGCTTGGAGCTGTGTTTTCTGTCAGTGCAGAGGGGTGGATGTGAGCAGGACCTGGAATTTGTTTGGATGAAAGAAAAAGAAAGGTCTATTTAAAAATCCCCCATTCTGTTTTATCAACTCCCATTTTCTGCCCATGACCACCTTTCATTTCCCCTTCCCCAAACCCCCAAATCTTCAACAACCTGGGAAGTCACAGAAATCCACTAGAAAGAAGTCAATAATCAATTCTTGCTATGGATCCAATAAAGGCTTGTGGTTGAAAACCCTCCTGTTCTTTCTGAGTCTCCTAAAATGTTCTATTGCAATCAGAGATGTTAATTGGTTGAAACTGCCTGTGGTTTTAAGAAGCGCTCAGATTACAAGGAAAAATCCTTTTATGTTGCTGGCTCCCAGCCACAGAATCTCTGCAGTTAGGAATCTGGCCGAGGTTGAGCCCCCTCCAGGGTGTAAATAAACTGGCCAGGTCTATAACCCAATAAGAAGTCAATTTATTGCATGTGTGTTTCAAGTCACCCCGCCCAACCCTACACAGTTACTCAAGGAAAGGTGTGGGTTACAGTCGGAGCCCAGACAATGGAACGTGGCACAGGAGGTGGATTATCCTCAAGTCTACATAGTCAACCCGGGGAAAGAGGGACCCCTGTAGAGATCAGGCTTCTCTTCCCGCCCAGGTTTGCAAGGAGCTGCCTGGAACCAGGCAGCCGAGCATGACTGGCACACAAAACTGCTTACTTTGCTAGCTGGGAGGCTGGGGACTCAAACGGCTTAAGTGGGTGAATGTTTTATAGCCCTGGTCTGGAAACCTGGTGACATTCTCAGCAGCGCTGTGCCCACACATGGTTGTTATCAGAACTGGAGGTTTTGCTGGGCCAGATCTTGCTGTGACCCACTGAGCGGCAGGAGCAGTGTGTGGCGAGGAAGCCCTTAAGCCCTGGGCAGAGAACACCACTGGGCTCCTGGTTTCTGCAGGCAGAGCTGTTTCGGCAGCGCTGTTTCACTTACACGGCCAAATGTTGTTGGGGTTCACCTAATCAGGATCAAGAAAGAATCCGAGCCTCCTCCACCCACTCTCCACCTCCCCTTCCTCCAGCGCCAGCATAATTGCATCGCCTGAACGGTGTGTGGCAGCAGGGTAAGGGTGTGAAATGTGCCCAGCCTCGTTTGCATGGTGCTCAGACTGCCTAGTGACAGTGAGCCATTAGTGAAACCCAGGACAGTGAGAACAAAGCTGCTTCTTAATTGCTAGTTCTTCAGCATTACTCCATCGGACAATACTCCCCACTGACACCTTGGAAAAACAGACTGAGCCCCACATAAATTTACAGCACCCCACTTTACTTTAACATGGCAAACACATAATAGTCTAGCCTGAGAGTCTTTTTTTTTTTTTTTTTTAGTGGCATCTTCCTCCCCCACCCTCCCTATCCCCTTCATTCTCATTGGCTCCTGCAAAGTCTGGGAGAACCAATAAGATTCCTCTTCTTCATTCATGTCCTAGCAACAAGCCCAGTTCGAATCTTTCTCTGCCAAACTAACACCTGAAAAATTACATCATGAATAATGGCAAAAGCAGCAAGGGCCAGAGAAGGGCTTTTCCCCCCTTTCTTCCTCTGTCTGCTGCAGAGTTCATTTAAGGTGTTTTAGTCTAGATTCTTAAAGAGACAATGTCCTCGATTTTTATTTTTTCCCCTTAGCACATCGGTGAACATATGAAATATGAAAAGGAAAGTAACTGACTATGGCAAAAGGCCTTTGTGTAAAGAGGAAAACATTTTCTAATTGAATCATTTTAGCATTCTTTTTAACAGTCTTCCTTCAGGGAAGCCCTCGAATTAGAGGACTAGATTGTTCATACAGGACACTTTTCGGGAAATGGCTAAAATATCCCAAATCACAGCAGCTGCCCACCCACTCTCTCAGGCACAAACACAGGCCTTCCTGGTGGTTTCTCTTGCTCCCTTTAACTAGATCCAGGGCCCTTTCTAGTTCTGCTTTGGTATAAAGGGCCCATTCTGTCCTGGAGCCAGGGAAGGAATTGCCTTGTGAGTCTGTGAAAGGTGTGGGGCTGTCGGGGTAAGAGGCACAGGGTGGGGGTGGGGTGGGGGTGGTGGGGGTTGTGACTTGAGCATGTGTGTGCGCGCACACGTGCAGGGCTACAAATGCAGACAGGCAGCTGGGGAAATGCGGGAACAACGAGATCCAGATGACCAGGGAGGGAGGGGAGATTGGTAGAGGAACCCGGGAGGTGAGGTGAGTCGATAGGGAGTGGGGCGTGGGAGGGAGAGAGAGAAGGGGGGGAGGCCACTGCGCTTGCAGACTTGCTCTCTCCAAATGTGCAAGGGTTTCTAATGAAAATGTCCACCCTTCTAGGCATTTTTTTTCAAGCCCCAGACTCTGATTTGCTGCTTCCGGCTTCCCCCACCCCACCCAGTCTAACGCAGACAGGCTAGCAGAGACACAGACACAAAGAACTGCAGCTTTGCGCGGGCAAGGGAAGGAGGGCTGTGGTGAGCACCTGCTCTTGTCCGTGTGTGCCTGCGCTGCCAGTTCGGGCACCTCTGACTCCTTCAGGCCTAAGCAATGGTCCCGAGCATTCCGGTTTTGCAAGCGTCAGTCTGGGGCCCGAGCCTGGGAGGGCACCTGGGCCCGAGGCCGTCTGGGTGCCTTGAGATGCAAAAAATAGATAGAATCAGTGCCTGGCAGAGACCCGTTTTGCAGCTCGCCTCAGCCGTCATGTTGGCAGCAGGGTGGTTAGAGGTGCTGGCAGACAGTCTGTCTTGGTACTTGTGAATCTGCATGACTATATAAGGCCTGGGGAGGAAGGAGAAGGATGCCAACCTGAGGGATGGGGTGACAAGGGAGGGGAGGATATGCAGGGGACTGAGGACCTATGGGGGGGTGGGGGTGGGGGGTACCCCTTGTCCACCTGCTATGGCTGCAGAAAAACAACTCCTCCTACTGTAGCCAGGAGACAGACCATGGAATAAGAAATGATGGGGGAGGTGGGAGGGACGCTATACCAGGTGTGTGTTGGATATAGACATTCTTTCCCTGGAGGCTACTAGGTAGCTTTCTCCTCCTCCTCCATCCTGACTATGAACTGACCTCAGGGTGGACAAGGAAGAGACCCGAAAATCCAAACACACCACACAGCATGGTGCAGGGAATTCGAGTCACTGAGCCTGAGAGTTTTGGAGAAACAGATGATCAGCCAGCTGGTCAATGAAGAGGCAGTAGGGGAAGGAGCACTGGTGATGGAGTATGTCCTCTCCACCCATTACTGCTGCAGTTGCAGTGATCACACCAGGAGACATACTCAGAGCAGTGTCTAGAATGCACATAAGCGCTCCCTCATGTCAGACTCTGTTACCACACCCTCCCACTGGCCTTAGGCTTTTGTTTTGAGCCCTGTGCTAAGAAGGGGCCCCCTTCCTGCTGCACCCTTCTCAAAATGCTCACATCCCTTCTAGATCGATTGCATGCTTTGGCTTTTCTTCTCATTTCGTGGGTACTCCTTTTTGTGGAATCTACTTCTGACTGGGCCTTCAGTGTTGATACTCCGCTGGCTGCTGCCTGTAACACTCCTCTTTGCCTCTCAGCCCCTCTGCTTCTGTGATTTGCTCCCAAAGGTTTTGGTGATTTGTTCTGAGCATCTGTCCTACAGCTCCAGCCTAGGACTTCTCCAGGACTTGGGATTTACTATGTCTTTCATCTTCTCTTCCCCCAATTTCATTCACTTTCATACAGTCATCTCAGTGAAGAATGCTTTCACCCAGAGAGGTGCCCAAGGCAGAAACCTGGTTGTCTATCGACCTCTCCACCTCCCTGACCCCTTGCATCTAATCCTTCATGGAGACTGTTCTTTTTACCTCCTGTTAGGAAATGCATCCACTCCCCAGCTGTCCTGCTGCCACTGTCATGTCTGAGCTACCAATTCTCTCCCCTGGACAGCTGCATTCATACTGGCCCACCACTGCCCTGTGCTGATCCTCGTCAAGAAACTCTCCTCACTGGGTCTCATTGTTCTCAGAAAGGACTCTGACATGGCTCCCTGCTTTTCAAGCTTCTTTCCTTCTCTTCCTTGCTCTCAAGCTTCTTGGTAGACAACGCTTCCTTTTTAGTACCTTTAAAACACTTCCTCTCCCACAAAGGGACTTCATCATTCAAAATGCACCCTGCTCTGCATGCAGTTAGGTGAATTCTATCCACTCATCCTTAAGTTCCTAGCTGATTTTTTGGGGAAAGGGAGACCTCCATGTTCCTCTTTAGACTAGATCAGGCTCCTTTTCATTTGGTCTCATGGAACTGTTCATTTTCTCTCAGCTTAAAAATGGTATATTCTACTTTTTTGATTAATGTCTGCCTCCCATGAAAGAATATAATGCCAGGGGAATAGAGATCTCAATTTTCCCTTCACCACAATAACCCTAAATGCCCAGTACATGATAGGCATTTAAAGAATATTTGTTGACTCAACAAATGAAAAACACTTTCTCACCCACATATCCATAATCTTAGTATGGGTGATTGCTTGCTCTATTTGAAAGTAGAATTGAACAAAACTGAGCAAAAGCCCTGTGCTTCTAATACAATTTATATAATATTTTTGATTATTTAAAATGAACATTATTGAGGTATACTTGCCATATAAATTGCCCACATTAAAACAGACTTATTTTAATTATTTTTAATTTATTTTTTATTGATTGCACACACACACATATTACATCATTGTCTACCCCAAGATTCTCCCACCACCCTATCGCTTGTGAACCATCTTAGTTTCTTGTGCTCACCCCCTCCCCCGATTTCACTTTCCTCCTCCTCTCTTACTCTGTGCTTCAGTTCTGTTGGCAGTTTTAAGTTTTCTTGTCCATTTGTTTGTTTTCCCTGTATTTCTCATGTAAGTGAAACCATCCCGTATTGCTCTTATTCTTTCTTGCTTATTTTTGCTAACGTGATTCCTTCTCGTTCCAACCATGTTGCTGTGAATAACATAAGTTTGTCTTCTTTGATTGATGAAAAATGTTTCATTGTGTAGATATAACCACACCTTTTTCAGCCATTCATCAGTTTTGGGGCATTTGGGTTGTTTCCATATCCTGGCAATTGTAAATAGTGCTGCAATAAACATTCCGGTACACGTGGTGTCTTTTTAAATTAGTGTTTTTGTGTCCTTTGGGTAGATTCCCGGAGGTGGGATTGCTGGGTCGAATGGTAGTTTCATTTTCAGTAGCTTGAGGAACAGTCCCATTTTAAGTGTATACTTGGAGCTTTTATTTTTTCTGGCAGTTAATTTTTTTTTTTTTTTATTGACTATATGTATTTTTTTTTTGCATTTCGTTCTTCCACCACTATGTCATCCATGGTCTTGGATGAATTTTTGACAAATGAATATACCAGTGTTAACATTGCCATGATCAAGATAAGGGACATTTTCCATTGCCTCTTTACAGACATTTACCTTCTTTCCTAACCTAAGCAACCATTTGCTTTCCAATGCTATTGATCAGTGCAGTATTGCCTGCTCAGGAATTTCACATATGCAGAGTCTTATGTACTATTTATACTCTTATGTACTATTTGTGTCTGATTTTCTATTCAGCATGTTTTTGAGATTCACTCATGCTAATACGTAAGAGTAGCTTGGGTGTTTTATACTGTGGAGGTATATATTCCGCTGTATAGTTTTGTCATAATTTCTTTTATTTGTTGCTAGGTAATTGCACCATTTCCAGTTTGGGTTATTGTGATTAAATCAGCCTCAGACATTTCTGTGCAAGTCTTTGGGTGACAGTCTCATTTCACGTGGGTAAGTGCCTGAGAGCACCTGTGAGGTCATCAGGTATATAAGTGTATGCTTTACTTTATTAGAAACTGTCAAGTGGTTCTCCAAGAGAAGTCCTATTCTGTCTGTCCCACCAGCAGCATCTAGCAGTGCTGTACACTTGCCAACACTTGTGATCATGTATAGTGGTGTCTCATCCTGTCATTAGTTTTTATTGCTCTGATGACAAATGATACTGAATTTTTTTTTAAAGTTCACTGACTATGTGTATTTGTGAAGTTTTTTTGGTGTCCATCTTTAAATTGGTTTGTTTATTTTCATCTTCTTATCTAGTTGTAAAAGTTCTTTATTTATAATATGCATATAGCGTGATTCAGGATATTTATATTCCCACCACCTGTTTCCTCTCCTCTTTCATTTGTGACTTTTCTTTTTATTTTCTTAACAGTGTCTTTCAGATAGCAGAACAGAAATTTAGATTATCTTTATGAAGTTTAATTTAGGTTTCTTCTAATTATTCAGCAATGTTTTGGTTTTATAGTTGTCAGTAAGTCTTGCAGTTATTTTTTATACTTACCCCTAATTATTTTATTTCAAATACTATTGCAAATCACATTATTTTTAATCTTATTCTCTTTTTTCATTGTGTGTATAGAAATATATTGAATTTTTATAATGACATACTAAATTCACTTTGTTCCAATAAAAATTTTAGATACCTTGGAATTTTCTAAGTACATGAAAATACTATACAAATAATAATACTTATTTCTAAAATAAATTGTTAAAACCAGCTTTTCTCTTTACTTTCTAATGCCTGTGCTTTTTATATCTTTTTCTTATCACTCTGATTTCTTCATAGGTTTAACAGAATTTACTAGTGAAACTACCAGAGGTTGGAATTTATTTGGTGGGAACTTTTAAAGTTTTTAATTTAATATACTTAAATGAACAGTTTATATTCAATCATATAGCGACCCTTTCAGTGTTTTTCATTTATTTATGTATATTTGAGTTTTCATCTGAGTTATTTTCTTTCCATTTGAACTTTGTCATTTTTTTGTAGTGCAGATCTGCTGGTAACAATTTTTTGTAGCTTTTGTTTGTTTAAAATGTCTTTAATTTTGAGGTATATGCAGAAACAGCACAGAATTCTGGGATGACTGTTTCTTTCAGCACTTTAAAGATGCATTCAGTTGCCTTCTGGCTTGCATTGGTTTTGAGGGAAGTTTGAACTCATTATTACTTTGCTTCTTTGTATATAATATGTCTTCTTCCTCCCTACCTTCATGCATTTACAATTTTTTTTAACCTTTGATTTGCAGCAGTTTCACTCCAATAAGTTCAATTTTTTTGCCTTTCTATTTGTTCTTTGTAGAGTGTTTTGGATCTGTGGTTTATAATTTTCATTAAATTTAGTAAATTTTGACTATTATTTATTCAAATAGTCTTCTATTTGAATATAGATTTTAGGGCTCCAAACATACATGTTAGAATGCTTTATATTGTCTTGAAGTTCACTTGAAGTTAATTTTTAAAAAATAAACTCCCTCCCTTTTTTCCTTCCTTCCTTCCTTCCTTCCTTCCTTCCTTCCTTCCTTTCTTCCTTCCTTCCTTCCTTCCTTCCTTCCTTCCTTCCTTCCTTCCTTCTTTCCTTCCTTTTGAATATTTTTCCTGTTTTTCCAACAGTTTACCAGTCTTTATTTTTTCTTGCACTGTTTACTCTGCTATTAAGTAATTTAGTGAATTCTTTATTTCGGATATAATATCTTTCAGATGTGAAAGTTTCATTTTGCTTCTTTCCTATATCTTTATGTTTTCCTTTAAATCCTCATATATATGATATTCATATATATCATATATATATATCATATATATGATATATATATCATATATCATATATATCATATATATCATATATCATATATATATCATATATATGATATATATATATATCATATATATATCATATATATCATATATATCAGATATATATGATATATATGATATATATATATGATATATATGTAACCTAAAAGTCTTTGTCTGCTAGTTCCATTGATTCTACCTGTTCTAGTACCATTTTGCCCTTTTCTTACTGGCTATGGGTTACATATTTAGGTATTCATTTGGTATTGGATACTGAGAACACTGTATTGATCAGTATTTATGTTGTGTTGTCTTCCTTTAAAGAGAGGGGAATTTTGTTTTGGCAGGCCATTAAATTACTTGTGGATCAGCCTCATCCTTTTGAAACTTTATATATATATATATATATATGTGGGTCAAGATTAACTTTTGCCCTCAGGGTAGTAGTTTTTCTTTTTTAACCACATTATTAAAGTGTGACGCTTTTGAGGTCCTACTGAACTGAATGCCCCTGATATTCAAGGAACTTTCTCTCTATGCTGGTTGTTAAAATTTGACTATCTCCTGCCCTATATGAGCTCCAGAAATGGTTAGTTGACAATTGCCTAGTGTTTGTTCTTTGCATGGCCTTATAAAGTTTCTGTCTGAGTAGCAGCAGCTTAGTACTTAATAGAAGACTCAAAGAAACCTACCAAATTTCCAGATTCTTTTTTTTTTTTTTTCTTTGAGACTAGGTCTCGCTATTTTTGCCCATGGAACTACCGGCTCACATTGCCCGGGGTACCACGGACTCAAGCAATCCCCAGCCTCAGCCAGCTTCCCAGGTAGCTGGGATTACAGGAGTGTGCCACCGTGCCCAGCTATTTTTTTGGAACTAGGTCTCTCTATGTTGCCCCAAGTAGGACTCGAACCTTGATCCCTGGTCCCCGCCTCAGCTTCCTAGGCTGCCAATTACAGACATGCGCCACTGTGCCTGGCCAGATTCTTTTTCTTCAGTAGATTTCTTCACTATTGTAATTTGTCACACACATTCTAGTCACCTCGGCCTATTCAAACTCTGATCTCTGCCTTCTTAATTCAGCAAGACTACTCTGCTTGCTTTGTTTGGGCTGCTTCTCCCTGTACTGTGATCTAGCATATGCTTTCAGACAATTCATATCCTACCATAGGGTTCATCTACTTTGCCTTTTCTTTTTTAGGGGTCACAAGCTATGTGTTTTATGATGTTTGAAAATGAGAGTTTCATTTCCTTCACCTATTTTTCTAGTTATTGACCATAGAAAGACAAGCCTGGTATTAGTTACTCCATTTTGGGGAATAATATATTTTTAACCAGCTTATATAACAGAATGCTCATTTCTTTTAAAGAAATCACCAGAGTATATAAAATACTACAAAAAAATGAAGATACACTACCTCTGTACAATAATACTTCATAATTCACAATCATAATTCAACAGTTTAAGTCTTTTCCAAACAGGAAATGAGATGAATGAATTTGACTTACAGTAAACATGTGCTAACCTACCGGGATCATTCCTTTTCTTCATAAGTCATCTGTTTAATGTTTACATGGGTTCTGTTAGAGTATATTCTGCTCACCAATAACCTATTTCTAAAAATTTTTAAATGAAAAAGTACTGTTTACTTTTGGTCCAGTGAAAAAATAATAATCATAAATAATATCCACTTACGGGTAAACTTACTATATACTATAAACTTGGCAACATGCTGAGTATTTTATATACATTATATACATTATCTTGAGTCATTACAATACTATAGCTATGTTATTTTTTTATTATTATTATTATTTTTAGAAACTAGCTCTCTCTATGTTGCCCAGGGTTGTCTTGAACCCATGGACACAAGTGATTCCTAGCCTCAGCCTCCCAGGTAACTGGGATGACAGGCACACACCACCATGTCCAACTACAGTTATATTATTCTGTTCTTTATTTGATAGAAGCTAAGATTTAGAGATAAAATAACATACCCAGTAGCACACAATGAGAAAGAAGAGGAGCTGAAGTTTGTTTAGAAAATTCCAGTTTGATTACTGGTTTGTCTTTGCATCACCATGACTTGACAAAATTTGTATGATAATCAAACTTCTTAACTCTCCTTTGTTTCTAAGTCTTGTTTGAGATACTCAAGGAACAGCAAATACAAGCAACAATATGTAGGCCTTCAGCATGTATTTGGCATGTTTTACTGATTAATTCATTTAGTTTCTTTCTACTCTCAGGGCATTCCAGGCAAATGGAGCAATATGTAAAACAACAACTGAGGCATGAAGCTGCAGAACTCATGAATTCAAATGCAGTATGTGGATATTCCTTAACACCTTCAGATGGGTATTGTGAGGGTGAGAAGGGGGGAACACATTTTAGGTAACTAAGGCACTGATGATGAGAGTCTGCACTGAAATTCATAGATATATTTGGCACAACAGTGACTAAAGTCCCTGCATGGATTTAATTAGTGCTTTGTCTGTGAAGAATGTAAAGTACTTAAATATGCCATTGTTAGTGGATCGGAGAGAGGAAATCATTTACCAAACAAAACAGACAAGAAAATATTGAGAATGAAAACTGGACACATGCAATGTGCTGCTGGTGAAGGAAACTCAAAGGAGGGAGAGATCAACTTAACTCGTCATTGAAAGAAGAGAAGAATTTGCCTGCCAGATGGGAATAATAATAGAGAGAGAGCATTCTAGGCAAATGGAATAGGTTGTATAAGAACACAGAGGCATGAAACAGGCTACATTCGCTTTGATCAGTAATTTTACATACAGTAAATACTGAATATTGTCACAGGCTCTTGTAAACTGTAACTTTTATTCAAACAACATATAAGGAAAGCAGGTCTAGCAATAATACTGTTCAGTCACTTTGGTGGGGATTATTTATTCTGATCATTATAACAAAACAATGTTGAGCAAAACACCATAATATAAAATTGCATAGATCTTTCAAATAAGTTTGCACAGTTAAATAAGTTTGAACTCTTAATTTGCTTCTCTACAGAGTTTATAATATAATTCAATAGATCAGATCCAAGTATGGGGAAAAATATGGATAATGCCTGTTAAGTGAATAAGTGAATGAGTAAATGAATGATGAATGAATGGCAGAATATGCTAAATGCCAAATGGTTGATGTGAATAATGAGATGTATGTGAGGACAGAGCAGATGTTCATTTCAGGGTGGTATGACTAAGAGAACTCTCAAAAAAGTGTGGGTTTTGATCCAAACTTTGAAGAGAAAGTAGATTTTGATAAATGGATGCAAGAAATATTTCAAGAGGTTGAGGAATACTATAAGCAGAAGTAGACAGGGGAAAGGCAGTTTCTGGTGCAGGGAAGGATACAAATAGACAAAGGGATGAATGTGAAATAAGTAGACATCTCTGAATCCTGTCAGCAATGAGTATCAGGTTGAGTTTGGACTTACGGATAAGTCCTTAAAAGGTTATGGACAAGGAAATGACAGGATATAAGCAACCTTAGTATTTATGGACTAAGGTGAGTTACAAATAACTTTGATACATTCAAAGAACATTTCTTACAATTCTCAAGTACCTACTGAATGTCACACACAAGGCATACTAAGACAAATTATTCTTTTACACCCATGCTTTTTACTTACAGAATTTTAAAAAGTGAAAATAGCATTTGAGGAAGATTAATCTGGTAGTTATAACAGAATGTACTGGAGAAAGGGAGAGGCAGAAGCAGAGAGATAGGCAGTTCAGGTAATCTAGGAACTATAACCTGGGTATGTGGAGTGGGATGGAGGACATGGAAAACAAAGGATGGGTGCTGGAGCTCTTGCAGAGTGGGAAATGACAAGTTTTTTTTCTTTTTTTGTCTGACCTAAGATGGCAGACAGTAGAGAGCAAGGGGCCATCAGTCCTTGGTGACTAGAATAGTGATGGTACCCATGACTGAAAGTCAGATCCAAAATTTATTGCACATTCATTCTATGCCAATCACTTGTTATTAATTAATTAAGCAGACAGGGCATTAATAGGTGTGATGGTACAGCAGTGTACAGAAACAAAGTCTCTCCACCTTTGGAACTCATATTCTAGTAGAAGACAGATTGGCAGGAATCAAATGTGTACATAACATTCTAAATGGTGACACTTGATGGAGAATAAAGCCCAGTATGGAGTAAAAGAGGGGTGATGAGGTATCATTTATATAACATAAAGTAACCAGAAGTGGCCTCTTGATAAGTTGAACATTGGGGAGGAAAGAAGGGAGAGGGAAGGTCACATAAATCTGTGGGAACTGAGTACCAGGCAGTGAGAAATGCAAGTAGGATGGCATGAATCAGGAGCAAGCATAGGATAATTGAAGAAGAAGGAACTTGTGTAAGTTGAGTAGAATAGGCAAAGGAATAGTCATAGTCATGAGGATCAGAGAAGTGGGGTAGGAAATTTTGAGGATATCATATGGGGCCTTGAATTTTTGTCTAAATTGGGACGACTTTGGAAGGTTTAAGAGGAAGAGTACTGTTTGAATTTGTTTTAAAAGCACCACTTTGCCTGCCATATGAAGGATAAACTATAGAGGGAGAAACAGGGAGTCTTATCAGATGTTAATGCAGTGATGTGCAGAGAGCATGGAAACATTTGGTCAGGATGGTAGTAGCAGAGTTGGTGAGAACTCGATCCTGAATATTGTTGAAGGTAGACCTGATGATCTTGAAGTGTGAGAAAGGGAGAGATGGAAAGATTATCGCTGAGGTTTTTAGGAGAGTAATGAGGACAAGTTGGTTTTTACAGAGATGGAGAAATCTCAGGGAAAAGCAGGCTCATTTTGTGTGTGTGTTGTGTGTGTGTGTGTTTGTACATGCTTCACATGCATCCACATGCTGGGAGGTTGGAGGTTGGATTTAGAATGGACATATTAAATTCAAAGCTTGTAAGTAGTAAACTAAGTAAGAAGTTGCTTATATACATTTGAAGTTTAGAGATGTACTCTGCCTGGAGGTTCAGTAAGATCAGCTTGGGAATGAGGAGACAGAATGTAGAGGACTGGATGTTCCAAGAGTTGGAGCTAGGAAGGTGATAAAGAAAGGAGATTGAGTAAGGGCAACATTGTAAAGATCAAATGGAAAAAAAAGTTCCAGGAGGGAGGAGTAATTAGCTCTGTCAAATGCTGTTCTTGAGTAATATGAGAACTGGAAGTAGTTATTTGATTTGACTGCCAATGTCAAGGACACTGGTGACAACAGTAATTTTCTTATACCGTAGTGACCAGAAAGCAGTGGTTTCTGGAGAAAATGAGAGAAGAGTAGAGACAAGTACTGATAATTGTGAAGATTTTTGTTGTAAAAAGAAATGATATGAGATCAAAATAATTTTTTATTTTGTTTTTTTCCAAATGTATATTGAGTAAAGTAGGTTTACAACTTTTTATCTGATCTGCTGGGTTGTGGGTTTAGAACTATAGAAATGTATCCTTAACACCTTGTGTACCACCAGTGCTCCAATAATCCTTGACTGTGTTTCATGGCCTCCTCCCCCTACATGAGAATTTTTCAAGGGGAGAGAGAAGTTACAATTTGTACATTTGTAGGTTGATGGCAATGGTCATTTGGGAAGGAGATATTAAGGAGAGAACCGGACTGATGTAGTAAGGATAAGAAATAAAGGAGTTGGCCTTGGAGCAAGTTGAGGGACAATTCATTATTGTAACAGAATTAAAACCAGCAATGCCTTTAATTCTGGCATGAGGTGGATCTCCACCTCATCTGCTGGGTCCCAGGTACCAACTCTGAGTATAATCATCATCCCCACTGTGACACTTAAGAAACAAAGCTCAGAACAATTATACAATACAGATATGAATAGGTTAGTAGATTTTGAGGTGTGTCTTTGTTTTCAATGTCCTCTTCTGACTGCTGTTATCTCAGTGAAGTAAGCAATGAGGTTGTTAGTGGAAAGAGGAGAGAAGAGGAGATGTTGGGAGTTTTGGGAGAAAGTCAGTTTGCTTTTGCCCATGTTGACTGATTAATTAGAACTGTGACTACAACTTGAAGGTTCCAGGTCAAGAGAAAGAGGTGGGTGTTATGTGTAAAGACATAGAAACTGAAGCTCTGATAGCAAATGACTTGTCCAGTAGACAAATGTTAAGTGTACGCTCTTACCCATCCATAATTGGGGGTTAGGTTAGGGACTGAGAAATCAGTCAAGGTGACAGAGTCAGGGAAACCAGTGTGACATCCCCATGGCTCTTTGCTGCTTTTCTCCCTCTTAGGTCACTCAAAGTTAATGGGTCTACTATATCCATGCCATTGTGTTAATTCTCCTAACATTCTTCATTTGTTGTTGTTCTACAAATAAGACATGGAAGTTCAACAGATACGAATGAAAGGATGAAACAGGATATAAACACAGCCAGCTATTCCCTTTCCATCACATCAGGTAGATAAAGTTCCATGAAGACAGAAAATACATCAACAGCTCCTAAAACAACTGTTTCCTGGAAATCTCTCATTTCTGACCAGGTGCTTTTTGCATTATCTATCATGATGAGCTTTTATAAGACGTAGTCTCCCCATCTGGGTAGACTTGGCCTTGTAGGTATTGACTTGATTGGTAGATAGAACCTGTAAGAAGTTTAGAGGATGGTGATTCTGTAGACTGATGCTCCCTGAACCACGTATGTGACCTTAGTGGTGAGAGTGCAAACTAGACTGGATCTCCACCTCATCTGCTGGGTCCCAGGTACCAACTCTGACTATAATCATCATCCCCATTGTGACACTTAAGAAACAAAGCTCAGAACAATTATGCAATTTGCCCAACATCACACATGTTCAAAAAGGCTCAACCAGAAACTTGAACTCCTTCTCTATCTAGCGATAGACATATCTTTAGGTACCAGGACTGTTCTTTACCTCAATTGAACCAGGAAGTCCCCCCAGGATTTACATTAGAAAAGTGTTGCTGTCACTCTGCCCACAGGCCTAAGCCCACCTTTTAAAATTATGTTCCTTGTGTGAGGAGTTATTCGTAAGGTGCTGTGGGAGGCAAAGAGCTGAGTAAGTAATTAGTTTCCAGGTAGTCAGGAAGATGGCAAGCATATATAAATGGACCTTGGGCAAGGAGCCAGTTTACTCAGCATAAGAGAAGAGGTAGGCTTTGTGTGTGGTTTCCTGCTCTCTGGAGGTTTTTGTCTGTTGGAATCAAATAGCTGGCTCCAAAATGCCTGGGAAATAGAACAAGAGTGCAACTGACCCAACATCCAAATACAGAAGCTTGAAGAAGCTCTGCACTGAAGGGACAGAGGCTCTGATGATGTTCCTGCCTACCAGAGGTTGATGCATTGCTCTGATTTGGGTAGCACCAGGAAATGTTCTAGAAATCCAACCAGATTCCTTTGCTGAGCAATACAGCTGCATGGGTAGGACTTCCAGAGAGTTGTGTGGACCCATATGGAGTGGAGGCAGCCTCTGGCCAAGAAAGTTTGTGAAACTGAAACTGAAAAACTGGCTGAAGTTCACTCTGACCCTCACTAGCAACTGGATTGACTGACCTTTGTATCCTCTTATGTAAAACAGACATAACTATACCCACTCTGTGTCATTGTAAGGATGCAGGGATTTACATAAAATGTGTAAAAGTGTTTTGCAAAGTGTAATGTACAAGGAAAACCATTTTAGGTGATCTTAAAGAGCAGGCAATTAAAATAACTGGGTATTTATTTTTATTTACAGTGCAAAGGAATATTAGCTCAAGTTAACAATAAATGAACATCTTGTGGCATTTAACTATATTTTACTGATATCCAGGCTTTCCAAGCTCTTTTGTTAACAATGTCTAATGAACGATAATGTAAATCATATTTATGATTAAAAAATTTCTAGTAGTCATGTCAAAAAAGTGTAAAAACAAATAGTGGTAAATGTTTTGACTATCTTCTTTTTCACCTGAATCTATCAGAAATACTATCTTTAAACGTTTCATCAATATTAACAATTATTAATGAGCTATTTTACAGTCTTTAAAGAAATAACACTGGGTGTGTGAGATTTGGTGTCTATTTTATATTTAGAGCACGTTTCATTTTGGAAGCTCAACTTTCAGTGATTAAGGTAAAATGTAGTGTTGGGCAACCATGCCATCCTTGTTGCCAATTGTAAGCATCAGGCCTGTTTGTGATGCCCATTTTTGTGCAAGTGTCAGGCATCAGGTTCATCAGTCTATGTAGGGTCTTCATTGGTTTTAGCAGTTACACAGACACACCAGGAAGGGCAGGCCAGGGCCATGGCCAGGAGGCAGGTGAGCCTCCAGTTCCCCAAGAATCTTCACTCTCTCTCTCTGGCATTGTGCTTATATTCTCTCATGTGCACATGCACCCAGACTCCACTCTCCCAGGCCCAGAAGTGCACACTTACACATGTGCTCACTCACTGGACCACACAATCATGGAAGATGGAATACCCCAGGAGCTGATTATGCAAGCCAAGGAGGAGGAAAATCCTGGCTAAACTTTCCTACATGCAGTTTTGCTAAAGCCGTGAAGTCGCGCTTAGCAGAAAAATATTGCACCGCTTAGTCACACCATGTATGTCTGAGAGTCAGTGGTGGATGGTCATCATAGTGGACAACATGGCTCCTATTTCTGGTGCCTCTTTATTCTAAGTTGTATCTCATTATGTCACTAGGCCTACTTGCCTCTTTAAAATTAGGCAGGTTGCTGTATTATCCTATGAAAATGGGACCATAATTGAGCCTCAGTTTCCTTACCTGTTCAATGGGTTACTGAAAATGCCTGCCTCCTGTGGTGGTTGTAAGGAGTCAACAAGAATACTTAAGTGAAGTGCCTGTTGACTAGCAATAGTCAGTGAATATTGATTCCTTGTTTCTACTTTATAGTTTCCATGCCTGCAGGTCCTTCCCACCTCCCTCACCAATTTTTCAAGGTCGCCTTTAGTCTGCACTTTCTGTGCCATCTTCTCTGGTGACTGGCATGCGTTTATCTCTAGAGTTCCTTACCCATGAGCTGGCCCTCAGAGATGCCCCAGTTTCGTCACTTGCATTTTGCTGTGTATGTTAGAGTTGTTTTCCCAACAACTTTGTGAAATCCTTTGTGGCAGCAGTGGGGTTCTCTGTATCACTTAGGCATTTTCCACATACTGAATTCACAGTTCAAAATAACTGCACACACGTAGAGCTTTTAACTGATTGATTGAGGTCGCCTCAGAGGTATCTTGGAAACCAGGGAAGTTCCGCTGGATTTAAAAAATTGAGTGCAGACAAAACATTTTGTGAATTCAGCGGCGTCTGGCTTAATTTAGATTTGACAGGGATTTACCTTCAGATGGAGTTCACCAATTTCTTGTTACTTTATGTTAAGCAACAAATTCAACTGGATTTCTGTAGGGAGTGTAATTCCATTTCAAAAACAGCTGCAAAATAAAAGGTAGGGGAAAAAAAGCTCACCCAAAATCCCTTCCCATCCTAACTCTTGTGGTGTTTTCCCCTCCTATTCAAGTTAGTTACTCCAGTATTACATTCAAAGGTAAGATTACTAGGTAGAAAAGAGGCCGCTTGTTCCATGTTACAGATGGTAAAACTGAGGCAGTCATTTTTTCTCTTTTACACTAGGAATCTGGGAGACAATACAGGAGGAGTTCTGGTGTCAGTATAGCCTCTTACCTGTCATTACAGCCAGGTAAGTTCAGGAAGGCCATTAACAGTTCCCTCTAGGAATCACTGTTTTGAGCTTCCACTACTGCAGTGAGGTAGAGAACAAGGCATTACCGAGAAATTGCATTGCCTTTATTCCCACTGTTGCCTCCAGTGATTATGTCAGAGTTTCTCAGCATCAATAGAAATTGAGAATTTGCAAAAAACAGATCATGATGGCGTTCACTTGCATCTTTGAAAGGAATCTGAATTCAGTTACATTACTAGGGCTTTGTTAGACCTTAAACAGCTTTGACAGTATAAATTTGAGATTTTAACCCCTCCATAAGGCTGTTAAACCAGCCAGAAAATCTGGAGTGTTTGAGAAATTCCACAGATGGAGGGGACACAAACGGACTGGAAGGAACCCAAAGTTGGGGCTCAGGACCCGGAGCAGGTGGAAGCGGGAGGAGTCAGACTGCTGTGCCATGGCTCCCAAGCTCTCCAGATGATGCAGTTCTTGACCTTCAGCTTTAACCCTGCCCCCAACATGCACCTGCCTTTCCTGTCCTTCCCACACAAGCATTTCTAGCACCTTGGCATTTTGAGTGAGAGTCAGGAGAAAACTCTTAACAGAGTCACCTTGCTTTCCTGCCTGGAATGCATGTACAGAAGGTAGAGGGGGGTCGGAAACAGATTCACACATCATCAGAGAGGAAGGCATCTCTACTGTTTTGTAGCTACATCCTGGTGCTGGAGAGATGGTGTGAATTGCTCCCAAGTAACCAGACTAGTGTGAGTTGAACTATCGTTGATGCCCTGCTCTTGATATCAAGTTTATAGCTTGCTGCTAATAGTCACCAAGCAAGTGCATGGCCTCCTGTCTACAAAAGGGACAGAGATGGAGTAAACTGCAGCCCTAAAACCTCTTTCTTACCCACTGGGGCCTTGCTGTGGCTCCTGTCTATTTGCACAAAGGATCCCTTTCCCCAGCTTCTAGACGTTCATGTTACAACGCCCTTTCCTGGTGGTTCTGCTGTGCCCTACGATTCTTGCCAGGAATCAAGGATTCCACAGCCAACACCACAGGCCGCTTAAATATGATGGCAACGGATGGTCTCTCACTAGTGGAGACATTTGCCACTGAGTGATTTGGTGCAGATGAACAGATGTCATGAATGTCACTTTCTGAGAGGACAACTGAGAGGGCAGAGATGGGAACCAACTGAGTCAAGCTGAACTCCCACCCTCAGGGCACAGGCCCAGGTGCCCTGGATATCATACAGAGGCCAAAGTGGCCGAGATTGCCAGACTTTGGTTCTGTTGTCTGAGATTAAGGCCTGTGTGTGTGTGCCGCCCGTCTCTTAACCTTCCAGAAAACTGAGAGGAAGCTTTCAAACAGCTCCAGTTTCATTGGAGGGTGGAATGGGAGGCAGGCAGGCCTGGTTGCAGTGGTAATTTGTCTGGTTTACTAGGTCAGTTTCCTGTCAGGACTCACTGTGGTTTAAAATTATTGTGGAGCCAGTTTCTTATTGACAGAGGCTTTACAAGTCCCCAGTATGTCTGCTCCTGCCTCTCTCCCCGAGGGAGCAGCCTGTTCCTAACCTTGCAGGCCTTGCTTCTGTTACTGAGGACTAGATAGCATTTTCTGGGTGACCTGTGGTGCAGGGCAGCAGCAGGACCCGAGTTGCACACTTGGGGACCAGAGGAAGGACTCATGCTAGCTTCCCTCAGCATCTGTTCTGGCCAACGCCTTTAAAATACAATTTCCTTGATTTGCAAACACAACCTATGATCCTATTCTTTTCCCTTTTATCTATGTCTGTGAGCTCTCTTTTATGGTAGACTTCAGCCAGACGTGGTTTTTGTGCACATTAGCTCCCCTCATCTGCAGGGAATATATTCTAAGACCCCCACTGGATACCTGGAATTGTGGCTAGAACTGACCCCTATAGAGACTGTATTTTTTTCTATGCCTATTATAAGATTTCCTATCATAACCGTGATAAGGCTTCATTTGCAAATTCTGCACAGCAAGAGATTTACAGCGATAACCAGTAATAACGGAACTATTCAAACACTAGAATGTGATAGAAGTTATGCGAAAGTCTCTCTCTCTTTCTCTCTCTCTCTCTCTTAATTGCAGGGCATATTTTCAGATCACAGTTGACCATGTGAAACTGAAACTGAGAGCACTGAACTGCAAATAGGGAAGCAATGTATTCCAGGGGGGTTAGTCTGAATTCCTGTATCTTCTAGGTACAAGATACACAGTAGATTTCCAGAGTTTAGTACAAAAAGAAAGTGAAAGAACTCATGAAGTCTTGTTATATTAATTGCATGATGAAATGATAATATTTAAATGAGGCTGGGTTACATTATAATAAATTAAACTTAATTTCAACTGTAGCAACTGGAAAATTTTTAACTTGCTCATGTGGCTCACATTCTGGTTCTATTGAATAGGGTGCCCTGCGCCAACGAATTTTCTTGAAAATGCTACTTGCTTCTGTGTCCCTGTTACCATTTGAAAGACCTGGGTTCAACTCCCAGTTCCCGTTGGAACAACTCCTAGTTGATCAGCCCTAGCAATGTGCTCAACTACACCTACCTTCAGGCTTTTCACCTGGTGTCATTAATACCGCCTGTGCTTCCTGTCTCACAGCATTTTATATGTGCAAGGAAACACTTTGTAATGTATGGCCCTGGCTAGAAAGAAGCTGTAATTATTCTTACGTGGTTGTGCCCATCACCTCCACCAGATAATTTAGTAAGTCTGGGGTGATTGCTCATCTTTTACTCTGTGCAAGGAGCAAACTGCGAGAACATTTTTCTTCCTGAGTTAAGAAAGGCAGTTTGAGAGCATGGGACCTTCTTTGGGTTAGAATAGATCTGGGGCAGTAAAAACAAAAAGGCCATGGAATTGGGTGAGGAGAGACTGAAAGCTGCTGGCATTTCATCTCTTTTGTTCTCAGTCTTGGCTGTCAGGACAGAAACCGATGGGCACTTGGAGTTGTGCGCAGCCTCTGCAGTGTGGCCTGATCGGATTCCTGGGCTTCTAGGTCACTGGGCGGGACTGCGACTGACCGGAGCCCATGCTTCTGCCTCCTGACCTGGAAAGGTGCGACCAGTGGGCTGGGCCTCATTGTTCTGTGAGCTTCAGAGGACTGTTGATGATGTCCTGGGCCTCCATCTTATCTTTGTGGGAATTCAGTAAGCCAGCAAAGGAGTAAGTAGAGGAAATGAGCAAAAGTACTTGTTGGACATTGCTAGCCCACAGTAATTAAAGAAGGAAACAAGAAACACAGAAAAATACAAAATAATCCTTCTTCAAGTCTTTGTAATGTCAGAATGTGCTGCATGTACTATGCCTTATGGTTTTCTGTGTACAAATGAATGAATGAATGATGAATGAATGATGAATGAATGAATGAATGAATTGCTTACATCAAAATAGATATTCATTTGTAAAATAGAGGTATTCATTTGTAAAATAAAAATATTTGAGTTGTTGTGATTTATCTTTTAAATTCCCAGAGTAGGATCAGGTATCAGTTTGGAGCAAAGAGGCTTCAGCAGATACTTAGTGGACTCAGAGCCAATTAGCCATCGAAGGGAAACTCACTTTACCTGGAGCATAGATTTTTCTGAGGGGAGGAGGAAATGACTTCTCTTTTGAGTATATAGATATAATTTCATATAAACTCAAAAATTCAGTCACACCATATATAGACTTTGTTGTTGTTGTTAGTGTGGGCCTTCCTTTATGATTTTGCTTGGTTCCCTCTGCCAACCTTTCTCAGCTCCCCATCTCCCATGGAAGAACCCATATGAACAACCCAAAGCATTTCTTCCTCCCACTCCTCTCTGCTCCTTTAAAGACATCCCGATGCACATAGAGCATTCCTGTATGTGTCAAGGTGTATTTTAATTAAATGAAATATATATTTTTTCTTTTTTTTTTGAGACTAGGTCTCACTATGTTGCCCTGGGTAGTCCTGATCCAATGGACTGAAGTGATTCCCAACCTCAGCCTCCCAGGTAGCTAGGATTATAGGCTCCTGCTACCAAATCTGGCCGCTTTTTTGAGATCCAGTTTCACTACATTACCCAGGGTAGTCTTGACCCCACAAACTCAAGTGATCCCTGGCCTCTTGCCTCCCAGCATTTGGGTTACAGGCATGTGCTACTACACCTGGCTATTTGTTTTATTTTCCTCATTCAGTGATAACGGAAATTCAGAAGGGCATCAGACCGACCTCTGAACTGAGGTTTGAAGCCCTCTTGCTCTGTGGACTCCCAACCCTGATCACTTTCTTTATTTATCCCCCAACCCCTTATCCAGACTGCTTGAGAAAATAGTCTCTTCTTGATTCCCCTCTCCTGCCTGTGGATATGTGAAGATTATCTGTAGTCACTTGGTCTTGACTTCCCAAAGCCTTCTTACCCTGGACAGCCAGTCTACCTGGGTCTGGGTCCATGAGGTCTTCATATACTCTCTGGAGGGCTTAGTCGGCTGGGTTACATGAACGGTGTGTGGCCGCTTGGTGCAAATAACATCTGTACTGAATGAGAGCAAAGAGATTGTCATGTTAGAGCCACAAACTTCTTGGGGCCACTGGGCCACTATCACTCCCTTCTTTTCTGGAACGTACCACCAGCCCAGGGATGGACTGTGACGAATATTTGGCCTCAGGCAACACTGGAGCCCAGGGAATGCTTTAGATGCAAGTGTGTTTCTCACAGAATTATAAAGCCCAGCAGCATTCGGTGCCAGAGGCTGTAGAGAGTTTCTGTGTTTTTCGACTATTCATTAGTGATTACATACCCCCCTGAACACCTGCAAGACCAATTCATAAAGCGAGCATTCATGGACTTTGGCAAGGCCTTCATGGGAACGGCAGAGTATGGGCCACGGTCATTGTATCTGCAGATAAAAACATTCTCTTACCAAGGAGGCCTCTGAAAATAGAAGCAGGCTGCAATTTCAGTTCAACACCACGGGGTATTAAAAAGAAAAGTGTTACTTCACCTCGTCTCTTTATAAAGTCAGCACGCCGTGGGGCTGCAGCGTTCCTGGACAAATCCTCTTTCAGGCCCCTTTGGGGAGTGAGAAGAGGGGAGTAGTGGGCACGGCACTGATTGTGACAGAGGACAGCCCGGCCAGTGCTCCGTTGTGGCATGCTGTCTGGCAAGTTACACTGATTTACAGCAGGATAACAGGAAGCTCGGAGCTTGGGTGGCCTTCTGTGTAACTCGGGGTGACAGATTGCTCCCGCCACTTGGAAAATCCCTGCTATAATTAATCCAAAATTGCCAACCATAATAAGTAACCGACCAAAAAAATGACATCTTTATACAAAATTTGGGGTGGACTCTTATCCATTGTTATTTTTTCTGTCAGGGGTTCTCTCCTGAATGATAAAATCCCACAGCTGGCACAGTAGGCACTGGAAGCCAGAGCTGGGCATCGCAGTGAAGTCTGTCTGCACTGAGCAGGCCAAGCTGGATGTGTACTCATGAGCCCTGCAAGGGACAGTTTACAGAACAGGGCAGTGGAGGCTTGTCTGGGCATCTGAAAGTCCAGGCTCCTGGGAACATAAACATATTTTGTGTATAGGGGCAAGATGAAGTTCTCCCATCAGATAAATGAGCCCGCCTGGCTAATGTAGCAGGGATTTCTTTATTTTGTGTGTTGGGGTGGTGGTGGGGAGACTGTGTGGGGGGGGAAGGAGGGGAGGACTCCGGATCTCCCATTTGCTCTGCCTTGTAGACAGCCTCCAGTGCTCAATTAGCCTCCTGAAGTGACTCATTCTCAGATAACAGCTTATACACTAGGAGAAGTGATGCTCACAGTATGTTTTATCCTCACATGTATAAACACACATCGTCACAAACTCATTTAGGTTAGAAAGGACTTTTAATGGGACATCTGGCTCTCTTCCACTACTTCTTGTCAAGGCCAAGTAGGTCTCCATATCCTGTAGCATGGCTAGAAACCGTGGTTACAATATTTTTTGTCTCTTGTTACTGATTCAACCAGTACAAGGGAACAAAAATGAAATGATTGAACCTAAGAAATTAAAACCAGAATTTCCATAAACATCATTGCCCTGAAAGGTGGGGGAAGCTTAAGTGAGCCAATGTGGGAAGCGAGGCTAGGATGCAGACCAGAGAAAGGACTAAGACAATGCTGGGGAAATGATTATCACCATAGTAAAAATCCTGCTCTTCTGCTGTTTCCCCCAGTAGACTATAGGGGTGAAGACTAAGGACTCTGGAACTGGACTTCTTAGGTTTGAAACTTAGCTCTGTTACTACCAGCTGTGTGACCTTGGACCTGACTTTTACCTCTCCATTTTTCAGCGTTTAGGTAACTTCCTGTAAAAAGACATAATAATTGTTACTAACCTCAGAGGACTATCACAAATATTAAGCAAATTATCAACCACAAAGCACTGGAGATAGTGCTCAGCTCTATCTAGGCTTAAAAGGCACTAGTTAAATGATTCAGATCAATGATGATCGATAAAAAATTATTTATATCATCCATCGCATTCCTAGGAATGATTGTTCTACTCTATGCTTAATAATAGCAATTACTGAGCACCAGATACTGTGCAAGACCCAACTCTTTTTTTGTTTTTTTTTTGAGACTAGGTCTCACTATTTTTGCCCATGGAACTGCAGGCTCACGTTGCCCGGGGTACCACAGACTCAAGCAATCCCCAGCTCAACTCTTAATACAACAACCCTCCCTTCATGTTACAAGAAGAACACTGAGATGAGAAAGTGTGATTAGCTTAAAATCATATAGCTAATATGTAGTGGATCTAGATTCAATCCCAGTGGACTCCAGCAGTTATGGGTTTTAATGAATAAACCCTCCCACCTGTGTTTGCCTTTACAAGGCTAAAAGTTATGGCCAGTTTTGTTTTTTCATTCTTTTTGGGGGTTGTTTTTAGTGTCCTGATCAGTGCTTTTTGAATACGTTATGTAAGTAAAGCTGGAAGTTAAAAAGCATTCATGGTCTTAGAGCAGTGTTCTCTCTGAGTGAACCCAGGGTGGAATACCGAGAGCCCCCATTTCTGTAACCCAGTTACAGTTGCAGCCACAGTCAGCCCCTCCTAATTGCTGCTCAAAATCTCAGTGTCCTCATCTGTAAAATAGGGTTAACAAAGTCCTACTTGAAGGGTATAGAGTGAATGTTTTTTATCCTTATTTCCTCATGCTTAAAAAGCATTAGATGTTAAAGATCCACCTGTGTTTGGTTCCACAGTAAATGGTGGTCTATTAGCACAGACTTTGGCCTACTCCCCAAAATAGATAATTTGGGGGGGGGATAAAAGGTGGTTTTAGGTAGTTTGGCAAGGGAGGAAGTCAAAGCTGATTAATAAAGTGAGAAAATTTCATCAGCATATAAAAATATAGAACATATCTATGTTCATCTCCTCTACTAGTCCATAAACAGAATAACATTAGACCAGTGATGATTTAGATAATTCAGTCTGCAAAAGGTCAATGAACTCAGGTTTCTACTACCTCTGGTTTGTTCTGATGGTAGTGTTTTTTAATTTTATTATGGATAATTCCCTCATCTTCCCTGGGTGCTTTGTATGGAGGTAGCCATGTTCTGTAACACTGGAAAAGAGCAAGCTGGTTTGGGAAGCTAAGTCCTTGTTATCCTGGTCGTGTCACCTGTTCACTTGATTTAGCTCCATTGGCAGAGAATTCACTTTCTTGTAAGGGGAGAAGGTTTTCAGTTACCTAATAATGATGAAACTCTGGATAATTTAGGCAGGATAAAAAGCTTGCTCTTTTCTGGATGATCTGGTTAATTATCTGGCTAAATTAGGTTAAACTCTTTTTTTGTCAGGGGGGTCTCTAATTATCTGGAAAACCAGGTAACTGTGTCCTTTTAAGAGCCTTTAGGCTTGAATTATTCATCGACATACCCAGCATCCCGGGAAGATGTCCAATGTTTCACCTGCCCTTTGTGCGAAGATTGGGATGGAGACTCCTGAGTGTCTCGATTTACAGCTTCTCAAAAATGCAAGATATTCAAGCCATCTTCATTTTATTTCCATCTTCATACAAAAGAGAGATCCAACTTTGAGCTGTGAGGATCGGTGCTCAACTTGGAAGATCGGTAGCAAATTTCCCCAAGAGACACAAACAAACACATACATAACTGGAATATCAATGAGGTTTCTTTAGAGGCAACACATTAAAATGCAAGGCAGGAGATAATGAGATAAGCAGCAAGTTACAGGTTTCTTAATTCTAGCGTGAAAAGAGAGAGAGAAAAGAAAGAACAGAAACACCCGTAAAAGAGCTTGGCACAAGGATCCCCTGAGTAGGGTATGAAAGCTGCCTTAGGAAGGGGGGTGGGGGTGGGTGTGTTTTCACTAGTCACCTCATTGACGCAATCAGAAAGGGAAAGAATGGTCTTAGAGGTGACAGGAGAGATATTAAAACCATATGACAATTGTTTTTTCAGGTCCTGGTTTATGTATCCCGCATCTTCTGGCATATTCTGAGTCAAATAAAGGACTCAGCTTCTGGTACACTTGGCTCCTTCCTGGCTATTCTGGGGAAAACTGTTACTACCATTTCCTTAGAGCTGACTATATGTTGTGGACTACACAGTGGGGGTGGGGTGGGCTTGGATCTCATTTAATCCTTATGGGAACCTGTGGGATGTCTTTACTGTCTTCTTGTAACAGATGGAAAGACGAGGCTTGCAGAGTTTTGCTCCAGGCTGGGAATCAAACCCAAGTTGCTAGGACTCCAAAGTCAGGCTTTTCAACCACAGCCACCAAACCTATGCCCAGACAGATAGTCTATTTGCCATGCTCAGCCTGCGATGGGAAAGAAATAGAACAAAAATGAAACTGGGCTACTTAGCAGAGATGCAGTGGAAAGAGTACTTGATTGAGAGTCAGAAAATCTGTGTCCCAGGCTGGCTATGTTCATAAGCTGTGTGACTCTGGGAAAGTTACTTAACATCTCTGAGTCAGTTTCTCATTGGCAAAACTGAGCAGCTGATAGGTCTTTTGAAGGAAGTGTTTGGGGGCTTAACCGATATAAGTGAAAGCGTGGAAATACTCCATTCCTTTTTGAAATATACAAACCAAACCAATACATAAAAAACAAAAATCAAAGTGCAGGAGGAAATCAGGGCAAGTATGCAGACAATTGAAAGTTTCTTCCCCATTTCACTGTTTCCACCTCAATTTAGGTTTCATCTTTCCTCACCTGGACTTTGGAAATGCTATCAACTTCACCTGCTCCCAAGCTTGTCTCTTTCAAGGGATTCTCCAGACCACTATCAAAGGCAGTGTCCTAAAACTGATAATCTTGAGACTGCCCTGCTTAAAGACCTCCAGAGGCACTGTTATCCCATCCTCATTGCCATTTGTATGACCAAGCATCAGGCTCACCAATCTGTGTAGGTTCTTTATTGGTTTTAACAGTTACACATGCATACCAGGTAAGGCAGGCCAGGACCAGGGGGCTGGGAGGCAGGCAAGTCCCCCAGGAATCTTCATACTCTACTTCTGGGGCCTGTCTCTAGCATTGTCTCTGTGCTCTCTCTTGTGCTCATGCTCTCTTTATCCCCTCTCTCCTAGGTCCAAGTATGCACACCTACACATGTGTACACCAACTGGACTGCACAATCATGGGGAAGATGCAATACCCCAGGTGCTGGGTATATAAGCTAATGAAGGAAAAACTCTGACTAACCCACCCTACAGGCACCTTGTAGACTGTGGATGAAATCCAAATTCCTCACTGTACCCTGGATCTGTAACTCTTCATTATTCTGTTCCTGTCTCTTTTTTAGCCCTGGATCCTGATGTGCTTTTAATCTATATATCCACTGTATGAAGCTACTTGCAGTTTCAATAACAAGTCACAACCTTTCCTAGCTTTAGATCTTTGTACAGGCTGTACCCTTTTAACGGAATGCCCCTCAGCACAGATATCACCTCTACTAAGAAATCTGTTTTTTTTTTTTTTTTTCTTGCCAGAAGTTACAGCATGCACCATTGTGACATCGGCAAAAATTCTACTAAATCAAAGCAATGATTTTCTACTTACATGTCATTTGCAGGAATGGGATCTCCTTGAAGGCAGGACCAGAGTGATTTATCTTTATGGTAATAGTGCCAATCATTCTTCATATAAGTCATGTATTCAAGAGGGTGTGGAGGTTAGACTTGACATGGATCAATCAGGTGGCTGCAGCAATTAACCATGGAAGAAATGATGAACGCCAGGAATATGACATGAAGGAGATCTGTGTTTTACATCTCACATACATCCATTCTCTCCAATGGATTATTTGGCTAGGTGTCTCCCCCAACCCTTGATTGCCTAGCCAAAGTCATCTCTTCTGAAGCTCAACTTTCCCCAAGAAAAAGACAGTGGCAATGTGGATGGGAAAGCCAAGAATGAGTCTCAAAGTTAAGAGATTATTAAAAGTAAAATTATGAGGATCAACTGTATGTGAAAGTTAAAATGAATCCAGTGTGAATAATTCCAGTAAGTCAGGTGGGAGAGCACCAAATTTGTACATTTAGCACAGTCTACTTACCACTGAAAAAGGGGAAAGCTTACCGCTTAAGATGGGTCATGTTCATCATGAATAAGATTGCTTCAGAACTTACAGTCTAGCAACATCAGCTGTAAGTTGGTAATATAAAAGCTGGGGGTCTTCAGTGAACTCAGAGTTGAGCTCAGTCCTTACAAAGGTGGAAGGAGAAAAGACTCTTTCTGTCCTTACCAGAAAGCACCCCCTTTCCCAAAGCAGTTGTTCTATTATTTCATTATCCAGTGTCAAGGTGAAAATCCTGTATCTAGATGATTTAGCCAAATTCTCGCTAGTTTTCTCTCCAAATATTTGCCAGTTCTGTAAAAGGAAGAATCTATTAATTAACTAATTTTATTACTCAGGGCACATGGCTGTACTCAAGTGGAGAGTATTTAACAAGGTGTATGCTACAATTTAGACATTTTGATTAACCTGCTAGCTCCAGAGGATGGTGGAGGAAACCATTTAAAGACATTTCAGCAACCTTCATATTCAGCTTACAGATAAGGAAATGCAGCTCCAAAAATTGAATGGACTCTTTCCCAGTAGTAATGGTGTCGGAAATAGATTCCCACAGATCTAGCCTCCTTGGACATTTACACATGGTTTCTGCCTAGCCCATAGCCTTCATAACTAAATGTTTTAATGATCAGAAAACTGACACTCTGGAAGTTATGCTAGTTCAGTAAATTTTTTGAGGTTATCACTACCCACCTTAGTTTAGAAGACAAGTTTTGGTCCTAGGATCTGAAAATATTTAAGCAAAATGGAGGGAGTTTGAGGGAATTATATGCAGTAAAGTAAGACAGCATGATGGACAAATACTGGACATTTGCATGATGGATGATTTAACACAGTAAAACAACAACTAGTGATGTTAATAAATGCAGTGAGGCTATGTGGGGAGGAAGGTAGATAGGGATAAGGAGTTATAAGGATGGTTATGGGGGAAATTGTTTTTGAGAAGCTATTTATAATGATTGAGGTAAAAGAAAAAAAGATGTCACACATTCATACACACTCACGAACTAAAACTCTCATATCACTTCCTTTAGTCTTTACACAAGGAATATTTGGGAAAGAAATATTTTAAAATGCATGAACCACTCCTTACATTGGCATATTGTTAGATGGCTTTAGTAATGATTTCAGTTGAGTCTATAATAATCATTTTAAGAAGAAAAGATCCCATAAATCCAAATATCAACTTACTCAGGATAAGACTCTGGCTTGAATGAAAAAAACTAAAGGAGAAAAAGAGAAAGAGAAAAATAAAAGAAGTAAGGTTTTTGTATCCATATCTCCTAAACATTGCTCAGAGATGGAGTTAAATACTGGTCATGGTTTAGATGTCATTGAGTGTGAGATCATGTTTTCATGTTGACTGTGTATTGGAATCACCTAAAAACTTGAAAAAGAACCAGGTCTTGCTTCTATTCTTAGTTTTCAAGGCAGGAACTCTGGGGTGAGTTCCCTGCTGGTGGGCACGGAGAGTTTTGAAAGACCTTCATGTCTTCCCATGGAAAAACTAAGACCCAGAGGCATTCTCTCCAAGGCCTTGGCTTCTTAGTTTCACAAGACATGGTGGCCTTATTCTGTACAGGTGGCTGTTGAAGGCCTTGCAGAGGAAATCAAAATGAGAACAAAGAGAAAGGAAGTTAAAACATAAGAAAGTATTCAGAATAAAGATTTATTATTAACCAAAACCAGTAAAGGAGGGAAAGAATATTTTTCTTTTTGCCGAAGGCCATATGTGCGTGTCTGTGGGGAAAGCGTATCCATAGCTTTGTGACTGAACCTATAATTCATATCTGATTCAGAAGCTGACTTTGTTGGATTACAGCTCTACAGCTGTTCTCAGTTGAAGTCCAACCTCTCCCAACGGGACTTATTGTAGCAACACGTCTCATTTATAGAACTCATATGCAGGGGCCCAGAGACCCAAAACTGTAAATTAAAACCTTGTGTATATTACTTTGGTGAATTCAACTCAAACGCATTTGGTTTCTCCAACTAGATGATTTTCACTAGGAAAGGGGAGGGGGGAATCACAATAGAAAGGAAATAGATCTTTTATATTCAGCCTCCCTATTCTGGTAGGAGGTCTTGACACAAAGGTAATAACGGAAATAAATTCTAATAAAGTGTTGAGGCTTTGGTCAGGCTTGTTACAGACATATGTGGTGGGGAGAAGGTGGAGAGAGGAAGCTGGGAGGCAGGAAGATAAGTGCAGAGCTGAAAAGCCTCATGTTAGAGCTAGAAAATTCCTTAGAGACCATCTTCTGGGAGAAGACCAACTCAACATTTGTTTATTCTTGAGGATTTATCTGGAGGTTTTTTTTTTCAAGTAGATAGTTGAAAAGGAAGTGGAGACGCAAATAGGGAAATTGTCTTGACCAAAATCACCCTGTTAATTAGTAGCTGAGGTGGAACTAAACACTTTGTATTTGGATTCATCATTCAGTGTCTCCCTTCTCATGCAGACTTGAGGGTATGGGGGAGACATTAACCAGGATTTAAGAGGAAAGGAGAGTGCTCTAGGTGCCATTTCTTAAGTGAAATAAGACCATGAATCAGAAAAAATTACTGGAGTTTCATGTCATGTGAATTTTCCTGGTTTATTCCAGATAAGCTATGGCAAAGGCTTGAGGGTGAGGTAACAGTGGAAAGAGATGTGCGGGAATAGAGGTGGGGAGAACCAATGAGATATATGACTATTGGGTTGTGGAGGGGAGAAACAAAATGACAATGAAACAGGACACAAGTTCTAACTTGGAAAAGCTTTGAGGGAAGGAAGGAAGGAAGGAAGGAAGGAAGGAAGGAAGGAAGGAAGGAAGGAAGGAAGGAAGGAAG